>AVPN01000079.1:84326-104585 GCA_000695325.1 Pleurobrachia bachei | reverse complement strand
ATTAATATGTTTTTTGCTTTTTTTATTTGTTTGGTTACGTGTTCGTTCCAGTTCAGTTTGCTGTCCAGGGTAATCCCTAGAAACTTTGTGGATTCGACCACTTCGATTGGGTTACCCTGTATTTTGATCGGGTTTCCAATTTTTACGTTTTTACGGTGGGTGAATATGACTACGTGCGATTTTAATGCACTTAGTTTGAGCCCTACTGTCTTACACCATGCGTTTATGGCATTTAGCCCCTTTTGGGTCGCGTCCCTTAGAGGGAGTACGTCCTCAGAGGGTCCATTTCTGCCAGCGGGCATTGTGGTTGCTACTATATGGCTTAAGTCGTCCGCGAAACCCTGTAGGTCGCCTGGTATGCTCTTTTTGCTATGGTTTAGAAGGTCGTCCATTACCAGGTTCCATAGGAATGGGGATAGTATTCCTCCTTGTGGGCAACCCCTAGTTGCTCTTATGGTAAGGGACTCCTCCATTAGGTTCGTGGTTATTTCACGGTTTGAGATCATGTAGGTGATCCAGATCGCGGTTCTTTTGTCTCGTAGTTTTGCATGAAGGGCTCTTTCCATAGCTTGGAATGCCACGTTATCGAAGGCTCCCTCGATGTCTAGGAATGTTCCCAGGGCTATGCCTTTGTGCATGAGGGTGCCTTCTAGTTTTCGTACTACTTTATGGAGGGCTGTTTCTGTTGAAACACCTCTTCTGAATCCATATTGCGACTTGTTTAGTTTTTTGTGTACTTTTTGGTCTACTTCAATGTGCCATAGAATTAATCGTTCCATGAGTTTGTGGAGATTAGATGCCAGGGTTATTGTTCGGTATGATTTGGGCATACGGTAGTCATCCTTTCCTGGCTTGGGCAGGTATATCGCTTCTGCTTCCTGCCATGATTTAGGGGTTATCCCTAGATTGTATGAAGCCGTTGCTATTTTTGCGAATGGTTCAGCAATGATGTCTGTTATTTTTTGCATCATGATGGGCCTGATTCCATCTGGCCCGGCAGCTGTTAGGGGTTTGAATTCTTTCAGTGCCTTCGCGATGCGTGTTTTTGAGAATGTTTTCTCGTCTGACCACTCACCATTTGGGGCTTCCGTTTTGCCCTTTAGGGAGGGTCGAGTTGAGTGGTCTTCTCCAAAGTGGACATTTGCCATTATCTGTAGAGTTTCTTTGGGGGATTGCGATAGTTCGCCATTTGGGTCAAATATGCAGTTCAGATTGTAGTCTTGCTGTGTTTGAGTACTTGGCTGACTTTTTGGGCATCCGAGTAGGAGTCTAGATCTTCAGCCCATATTCTCCAGTTTTTGACTTTTGATTGCAAAAACTAAAATCATATAAATAAAGCTCGACACAAACGGTTCAGGGTCACCGACCTTGTCTTCGTGTCCTGGGCGTGTCTTAGTTTATCAAACATCTCTTCCCTAGCTGCTTTAACCTCTCCATTTAGCCATGGTGGGTCTTTGGAGTGGGCAGAGACGTATGTTTTCGGGGTACACTTATAGTATGCCCACAGCATTAGCTCTACTAGTTTTTCGTTTGCCCACTCTAGTTCTTCAGCATTTGTTATTTCTTTTTCGGTTAATCCCGTGTCTTTTAGGCCCTTTTCAACAAGTTGTTTGTATAGGGCCCAGTTTGTTTTCTTTATGTTGTAGAATGATCTTATTTTTCCTCCGTCCATGTCCCTCATCACGAATGTGATTGGTACGTGGTCGGATCTACACTTTCCTTCTATTGTCTGCCAGTCTTTTATCATGTCCAGTGCTTGGTTGTTGGTCATGGTAAGATCTAACACATTTTTCCTGGTTCCGTTGTTGTATGTGTGGGGGCAGTTTACGTTCGATACATGTAGCAGGTCGAGATGTTAAAATAGCTCATCACGGAGAGCACGCTTTTTACCAATTGGATCTTTCACCGTTGCCCCCCAGCTAGAGTTGTGGGCGTTGGTGTCTGTAGGATAATAATCAAAATCTAACAACAAGAAGCGCACCCGACGGTCAAGGACCAGTAGTTTCGGAGGGCACTCTAACTCTCTGTCCATGTACATTGAGCATAGAATAGCTGACTTGGTGCCCAGTTTGATTAGAATGGAGACTGTGTCTCTGTTTGTGAATTTATCAAGTAGGAATACATTCCTGCCTAGGTTATTGTTGATTAGTATGCTGGCTCTTGGTCTTTCTGCCCTTTTATCATATAGGGCAGTGAATCCTCCACTGGACCTTACTTTAGATGATTTCCCTATTATTGGTGGTTCTTGAGCTAGGATGATCTGAGATCGAGTTTGGTTACAGCTTATGATGTCGTCCCACGCTTCGTGGCTTTTGTGTAGATTTATTTGGGTTACTCTGATGTTTTCATCGCCCTTATTTCTATTGTTTGGTTGGGGTTGCCGCGTCGGCCCTGGACTTTTTGGGTTGTCCTGGGCTCCTCTGGCTGGGTCCGATTTCCCTGTCCCTCTTGGATCCTATATCTCCCTCCCGTAATACTCTTGCGAGACGTTTAGTCGAAGTTCGACAAAATAGTCGGCTGTAAATTTCTTGGATAGATCTTTTCTGTTATAGACCACCCTACATTATAAACATGGACAAAGACTTCTCCTCAATTTTCCTTGTCTAGTACTGCTGCAGCTGCAGTCAACTGTCGAGAAGGGGAATCAATCTTCTCTCGGTCACAGACAGAGCTGTCTTCCCTAATCCCTCTCTCTCTCTCTCTCTCTCTCTCTCTCTCTCTCTCTCTCTCTCTCTCTCTCTCTCTCTCTCTCTCCCTCCCCCTCTCTACGTGAAGCACTCCTTGTTTTCTATGTTTGCTGTTCATGTTATATCAGCACTGTGTGCACGTCACTTATAGATCTCGCGTGGAGGTGAGTCGAGATTGGAAAGTTTCAGATCACCACGGTCCCCGATCTACTACAGGCCTCACTACAGCCTCTACAGCCATGTAATTATTGTTCCAGCTGCTGTAAATAACACTGCAAGGGCCGGGCGGCTAGTTCAGCTGTGATTGCTTGTCGAGAGATAGTGCGTACAACAAAAGCTCCATTGTATATATCACTTCTTGAGTTTTTAGCTGCTACATGTGTGCTATTGCTGCATTGTCGGTTCAGAGATGAGAAGAGAAGAGCTGTCCTAGCTGGGGAGAGGTAATTAGTGGGGAGTTCTTGGTCGTCATAATGTAGAAATGACCACGGCTAATAACTCGATTTAGCCAAAATGTAGAGACCAAATGTGTAACTTTTAGGAGTAAGTATTAGCTGAGTCAGTAAACGGGGTTGTTCTTTTTTTACTTTGTGATTACGTTATGAAATGATATCCGGAAAATGCAATTCACTTTGTGTTTTAGCTTCCTTTATTTCCGCCGGCCTAGAATGACTTCCTCTGTATCTTGTCCTATCCAGCTGCTGACCCCCCTACTGACTAACTCGACCCATTACTTTTCTTCGGGAATCACTCGTTTCAGTTTGTTGCACGGTTCAGTTCTACTTTAAAACGAATTATGCTTAGTCGCTGCGGGGAGATCAATTGGTTGCGGTGAAGTGAAAGGGACCCGAAGTGAATAGAAGGTTTTAGAAATGAATTGAAAGATGGGAGAGAAAGAGAGATAGAGGGAGAGTGTGAGAGACAGGCCTGGGAACTGTACACATGCAAAGTTTAATGTTTTCGGTACTTTCGGTGTATTTGAGCCTACAAAGTTATGTTTTGCAGCTGAGAAAGACATCGAGACAGAGCGAAAAACAGAGACAGAGAGATATTTGGATATCTTTTAGGGTGACCACTATTTTAAAACATGGCGTCTCTATAATAGTAGGATCGATCCACAGAAGGTCAGAGCAATAAAATAGTGAATGAAGAGGGAGAAAGTACGGGAGGAGAAGTATAGAGAAAGAAGAGAGGAGAGCTTGGAGCTCTTATCATCTAATTACAACACCAGATTTACAACGATGGCGGGGCAGGGGACAGCCACTATGTGCGTTAGAGGGCGCTATAGGGTGGTAGTTGTGCCGAGAATAGAAATAGTGAGTCGCTCTATTTTGTTTTTGTGCCTTGTTACATATACTAGCTAGGGTTGTCGATACATGTTGTCCACCGAATGAGTCTAACAGTAACTGGTTTCTACGGCCATTACACTAACATATCAGGACTATAATATCAGTTCCCTATCAGTCAAGTATGTGAGGGAAATAGTATTGTCAGCTGATGGTATATCTTAGTGCCATTGATCGATGGCCATAAATCGTCATATCGTCATTGCTAGGACTTCACCAGTTCGAGTAAGATAGGACTGGGATCTGATAATGTTATGAAAGATGAAGGGAAGAGTACTGGCCGGTATATGAGTAAGAGAGAGATGGAGAGATATAGAGATATATATATATATATATAATGGGGAGAGAAGGAGAGATAAAGTAATAGAGAGAAATGCAAGTCTCGAAGCTACTATCCATGTGTTAGCGCACTTTCGACACTTAGCTCCCCCTCTATGAGTATAATATAGTGTGCCCACAAATATAATTCAACCTAGTATATTGTTCTACTATAGTGCTATTTATATACTGCTGGTTGTGTGATTGTGTGTTTTGTACATCAAGCATGGCCATGAAACGAAGACAACCGAACTCTAAGAACAATGCACCGCCCGCAAAAAGGTTGGCTATAGCTGGTTATGTTGCTTTTTCTAATATCAGATCCATTCCTTTCACACTTCACTTCATTGTTGACAAGCACTTCACACCTTCACATTGTGGGAGTTGGAAATATTCAATTCTCCTCTTTTCTATAGAACAAAATCTTGTTAGTACTACTGAGAGAATTAATTCCTGGTCACATCTTTCTCTCTCTTTCTCTCTCTATCTCTCTCTCTCTCTCTCTCTCTCTATCTACCTCTGTTTCTCATTCTCGACCTCCCCTCTGTTTCCGTCTAGGTCCAAACATACCCAGCTTGATGGAAAGATCTCTCTAGTACTATGCAGGGGGTCGACCAGCGGGTACTACCTCCCACTATCTTTCTCTCCTCCCTTGTTTCTATCTCTCTCTCTTCCTTGTTTCTATCTCTTCTCTCTTCTTCTTCTCTCCCTCTATGTTTTCCGATCACTCACTTTTTCGCATTGATCTCTCTCTCCTTCACCTCACCCACTCACTGGTACTGATATGATGCTTAGTCTCATGCTGAGAAAAATCTATTAATCGGGCAGCCACGCTGTGTGAGATCTATCTTTCTCTCCTCTCCCTCTCTCCCTCCCTTCCTATCCCTATCTCTTTGTATCTCTGGACATTTTCGTGATGTGTTTTGTCTCTCCACCACAGGGCCAGTGTCGGGATGGTATCTGAAGACATAGAAGCTCAGACCATGATATCCAGTGTTGAAGACACCCCCAAGGCAGTCAAGGTAAGACACCAATCACCAATACAATTACAGGGTGTCCCTTACCTATTTAGTCAAGGTAAGGGACACCCTGCACCATGTACCGCCAAGGTAAGGGACACCCTTTGGTGTTATAGGGGTGACTGCCTCATCAAAGACACCCTGTACCTTTTAGTTTCACCAATACAGTACCAGCTGACAGCCTAGTACGTTAAAAACAAGATGTTATACAGCGGCAGTATTGTAAACTTGTTTTTATTGTTATAGGGTTAGCTGTGAGTACTTTCCACTAGCACTGTTATACCCATCTGTCTCTAGACTTTGTGAATGGATTTCTTGTTCCACATCATGTTAGTTCAATATACCAACCATTATTCACACCTCTTTCTCAGGAATGGTTGGCGGCAACCTTTACAAAGCAGATATTTGGGCGGCGGTCGGCGGTTGAGCCTCCCAAGTTTAGGAGTATAGTGCAGGCGGTACGGGCTAGTATGTATGTGGATAAAATCACACGGAAACCCTCACAAGTCACACCCGTGGACGTCTCCCCTGCACAACTTTACTTACAGGTTTGTACACCGTGTCTCCCCTGTACAACTTTACTTACAGGTTTGTGGTTTCCACCGTGGCTTGCCCACTTCCATTCTCACTCTGCAGATCAACTCTCACCGTTTTGATCTAACAATTGTTCCCTAACCATTCTGCCATTAGCTATCCACAAATTCTACAGGCGGAGTTAAATAACTGGGATATCGACGTGTTCAAATACGACTCTCTGACATCCAACAAACCTTTTCGACAACTTTTTCCAGAAATACTCAACAGGTATAAGTTTACACTTACAGTTAGGACTATTATTTCGGCTCTAGAACAGCTGTACTATTTGAAGTGCTCATATAAGCCATACGTTCATCTTGTATCCCCCCACTCAACAACCCCCCCCCCTTGTTGCAGGTACGGTCTGATCAAGCAGTTTAAGATAAACCTGTGTTACCTCGAGAATTTCTGTGCCTTGGTGGAACAGGGGTATAACCTTCATGGGAACCCCTACCACAACGCGGTACACGGAGCTGATGTACTTATCACCACCCACAACCTCATCTCCAGCACTGGTTTCGTGGTAAGTTAAATGGGGGGATGTAGGGGTTATAGGGGGTTTAGGGGTAAGAAAGGGGGGATGTAGGGGTAATATACCCACAAATGATAAACCGTAAATTTATTGTTTAAATAAGTGACTTGTAAGTTGTATTACTAAAATTATTATAGTTATAGGAACTTCAATTATTAAGTCATAATACCCCTCTCTCCCCGAATCACAGTCGTGGTTGTCAGAGATAGAGATATTGGCATTGTTATTCTCGGCAATGATACACGATGTTGAACATACCGGAACTACCAACAACTTCCACATATGTACCAGGTATGTATAATTATTATAGACCCCGTGACGCCCCACAGATTGGGTCACCGAATTTATGGCTTTTATGGACATCCTAGCTGGTGGATGTCATACTGCTGGCCTAGATAAACAACTGTAAAACTAAAACTCTACACATTTCAGTTCGCCTTTATCGATACTTTATAACGACCGATCTGTCCTTGAAAATCATCACATCAGTACAGCATACAGATACCTCACCGAACCTGAAAGCAATCCCTTCGAGAAATTATCTAAAGACGATTTCAGGTATAAAACTAACTGGTCTGTTCACTAAATTCAGTCGAATATCAATATATTAATTGGTTGTGGCATAGTATATCATATTGATATTTGGCATGCCCATCAACCGGTTTTCTTAGCTACCACATTTCTCCCCCTCAGGGAAATGAGAGGGATAGTAGTGGAGGCGGTGCTAGGAACAGATATGAGTGCTCACTTCACCCAGATAAAAAACATGCAGAATGCTCTGTTCACCCCATCAGCGTGAGTAGAATTATACTAACTCATGGAGCACCACTTGTCGCAACTCTTCTTTAGCTCTCCGAGCGGTGCGGCACACTTGCCATCTTTCTGTATGCATGGCGGCGCCATACCCCATTTGATTCTCAGATGGGGTCGAGGCGCTAGACAGCAATCTTTCAAACATTTGCCGCACCGCTCTCCTCGTGAATGCTAGTAAAAAGACCCCTGCTATTTTGTTGAGGCCACCGGCTGTATGGGGGCCGGAGCTGCTGTGAGTCACGGGCTAAAGAGCATACACTATCCGGTTCAGATCCTGACATTTCTGCAGTCAAACACGGCGATCTCCCAAGTTCTGAGCACCACTCAGCAACCATTTCTCTCATCTTTGGTTTTGCACGAAGTCCTTTATAAAGTTCTATCTCCCCCTTTCTTTCTCTCTTTCTCTCCTCTTTCTCTGCCCTCTATAACAGCTCGAACCCAAAGCCCTCTGTACAATGATTTTACAACAAAAGATTCGGTGTACTGCAAGACGATTAGCATGTTCCTGTAGACAGTAAAGTCAGACCAACACTCGATGAGACTTGTATTATTCTATCAGTCTTATGGGTACGTGTTCTTTCTCTGTCTCTGTCTCTCTCTGTCTCTGTCTCTTTCTCTCTCTCTCTCTCTCTCTGTCTCTCTCTCTCTCTCTCTCTCTCTCTCTCTCTCCCTCCTGCCTCACCGCTACAACGCTGACAGAGCCCTCTTGAGCCCGGATCACCAGCAGCTCCAACCCTAACACCGGTTCCTCCCCCTCTCTGGTGATTAGTACAACTAAGGACGTGGCCTCTTTCTTTAGTGTAAACCGGAACAGTGCTCTGACCCTGGTGCTCCATTGTGCGGATATATCTCACCCCACCAAGGGGTGGGATCTCCACAAGAAGTGGACCGATACCCTCATGGAGGAATTCTTCAAACAGGTACAGGGGCACAGGTATAGATTATAGTAGTACATGGGTACCTGTACTACCCTGCTCACAACCTTTAAACAGGTACCTGGGTTGTGAGCTGGGATTAATGAACAAATACCCTCGGGGTGTTTTGGTCCCCCTAACTTATTTGGGAAGTATACCCACGGGCCACGAACGAGAAATAGAAAAGTGAGATAGAGAGAGTGTGTGGAAGTGACGTGTGTTTGTGTGTGAGTATAAAAAATCCCTCTCAAACCCGCATCCCATCCCATTCCAGCTCACCCCTCTCTCCCCACAGGGTGACACAGAGACAGAACTGGGTCTACCCAACTCGCCCCTCTGTAACAGAGCTGAAACCCTCGTTCCGGAGAGCCAGGTTGGGTTCATTGATTTTATCATCGTACCTAGTATGAACCTACTCGGCGACATGTTCGATAGTCTTTTACAGGCACTACACAACGAAACTAACGGACAGAAAACGGTAGGAATTGGGGGGGGGGAACGCCAAACCCGCCCTGAAATCCTGGAATTGATCTAGAATTTTTGGCCTCAATAACATTAATTGTAACTTTATGTTCCCCTTATTATCTAGGAATTCCGAAAAACCAACAGACCGTGGGACGACAGATTGGCGGAAAATCGAAGGCGGTGGAAGGACCTCGTTACACCGAAAGGTGAATTGACAATCCGAGTTCCTTAAATGTTCTGATCACATATTACATTTACTTCCAATCAAATTAAATCGATCTATATCGAAGACACCCCCTCCCCTTCCCCCCAAAAAAAGACAACACCCAACTATTTTCAGAGCTACCAACTCTCTCTCTCTCTCTCTCTCTCTCTCTCTCTCTCTCTCTCTCTCTCTCTCTCTCTCTCTCTCTCTCTCCCTCCTGCCTCACCGCTACAACGCTGACAGAGCCCTCTTGAGCCCGGATCACCAGCAGCTCCAACCCTAACACCGGTTCCTCCCCCTCTCTGGTGATTAGTACAACTAAGGACGTGGCCTCTTTCTTTAGTGTAAACCGGAACAGTGCTCTGACCCTGGTGCTCCATTGTGCGGATATATCTCACCCCACCAAGGGGTGGGATCTCCACAAGAAGTGGACCGATACCCTCATGGAGGAATTCTTCAAACAGGTACAGGGGCACAGGTATAGATTATAGTAGTACATGGGTACCTGTACTACCCTGCTCACAACCTTTAAACAGGTACCTGGGTTGTGAGCTGGGATTAATGAACAAATACCCTCGGGGTGTTTTGGTCCCCCTAACTTATTTGGGAAGTATACCCACGGGCCACGAACGAGAAATAGAAAAGTGAGATAGAGAGAGTGTGTGGAAGTGACGTGTGTTTGTGTGTGAGTATAAAAAATCCCTCTCAAACCCGCATCCCATCCCATTCCAGCTCACCCCTCTCTCCCCACAGGGTGACACAGAGACAGAACTGGGTCTACCCAACTCGCCCCTCTGTAACAGAGCTGAAACCCTCGTTCCGGAGAGCCAGGTTGGGTTCATTGATTTTATCATCGTACCTAGTATGAACCTACTCGGCGACATGTTCGATAGTCTTTTACAGGCACTACACAACGAAACTAACGGACAGAAAACGGTAGGAATTGGGGGGGGGGAACGCCAAACCCGCCCTGAAATCCTGGAATTGATCTAGAATTTTTGGCCTCAATAACATTAATTGTAACTTTATGTTCCCCTTATTATCTAGGAATTCCGAAAAACCAACAGACCGTGGGACGACAGATTGGCGGAAAATCGAAGGCGGTGGAAGGACCTCGTTACACCGAAAGGTGAATTGACAATCCGAGTTCCTTAAATGTTCTGATCACATATTACATTTACTTCCAATCAAATTAAATCGATCTATATCGAAGACACCCCCTCCCCTTCCCCCCAAAAAAAGACAACACCCAACTATTTTCAGAGCTACCAACGCCTGAAACCACAGCGCCTGAAACAAACGGAGTGATACCAGAGACCTCAGAAGAGGGTGATAAGGATCAGCCATCAGCAACAGTTGATGTGGAACCGGCGGGTAGTTCAGAGAACGGAGGTCCCTGACCTGACAACTTGATGACAACTCCGTGCTCATAGTGTTGTGGCACAGATCTATATATCAGACAAGGACTTCAAATTGAGAGATACTTTATATCAGAGCTACTGATCGCACTACCGTAAACTATAACATTGTGTTCTCTATTAGAGGTTTCTTTTGTGAACTGTTTTTACATATTTCTACCAGTTGAGCACACAGCACAGAACCGGATCGGACTTGAGCTCGACTCTGTATTATACATGCGTATATTGTAGTATTGAACAGTAAATAAATGTACAATAAGTGTAAAATATGTACATGTGATTTGTACATTCCAATATTGTATTGTTTTTTGAGAGAAGGACTTTGGGAAAACCAAACTGGCTGGACACAATATTTATTGATTTAATTTTGACAAGAAATGCCACACCTAGAAGTAGACCACCCAGACAGGGGAAACAGTCGTTCCTGAACCTTAGATTCAAGCCTGGGCTACTTTCCACGGAGACCTGAGACGTCAATTACGGCTATCCTCTGAAACCTAACATCTCAGGTCGACCTAAGTCTCCGTGGAAAATATCCATGGCCTGAATCTGATGTTCAGGCATGACTTCCCCAGGCACTATCTAGATTCTAGGTAGTCTGCTGGTGTGTCATGACCCACAAACTATATAATATATGCTCTATTGAATTTGAAGTCTGAGCTGTGTTAATATTCTCTGATCGATTGAGTTTTTAGCTTTTTATCCTCTAGAGTTACACACGTGATCGCCCCAGTGTTAATTATTAACGTGGTTGAATCACGCAGAGAGAGAATTTAGAAATCAAAATTAAATATAGTGTAACTCCTATTGCTCGTTGTTTTTAGCCCATTTTACTATAACGTGTTCGGGAGGGAGAAAGAGTGAGAGAGCAGACCCTACCGGTAGGCGCCGCCAGACAGACAGAGATGAGAGGGAGAAGGACAGAAAGAGCGTCGAGTGATATGTCAGTTTCACAGTTGACAATTGTGCAGTGTACCAAAATTATATTTCAATAGCTTCATAAATCCGGCCAATAATCGATTTGTCTTTCAACTGGCTGACTACCAGCAACGAGAGGGTAAAACCTTAGCTGAAGCACGCAAGCTTCCGTCTAACTCCGTTTAAACGTCATCCAGACGTCATCCATACGACGTCTGGATGGCGTCAAGACGACGTCTGGATGGCGTCAAGACGACTTCTGGATGGCGTCAAGACGAAGTCTGGATGGCGTCAAGACGACGTCTGGATGGTGTTAAGACGAGATCTGGATGGCGTCAAGACGACGTCCAGATGGCGTCAAGACGACGTCCAGATGGCGTCTAGACGACGTCCAGATGGCGTCAAGACGACGTCCAGATGGCGTCAAGACGACGTCCAGATGGCGTCAAGACGACGTCCAGATGGCGTCAAGACGACGTCCAGATGGCGTCAAGACGACGTCCAGATGGCGTCAAGACGACGTCCAGATGGCGTCAAGACGACGTCCAGATGGCGTCAAGACGACGTCCAGATGGCGTCAAGACGACGTCCAGATGGCGTCAAGACGACGTCCAGATGGCGTCAAGACGACGTCCAGATGGCGTCAAGACGACGTCCAGATGGCGTCAAGACGACGTCCAGATGGCGTCAAGACGACGTCCAGATGGCGTCAAGACGACGTCCAGATGGCGTCAAGACGACGTCCAGATGGCGTCAAGACGACGTCCAGATGGCGTCAAGACGACGTCCAGATGGCGTCAAGACGACGTCCAGATGGCGTCAAGACGACGTCCAGATGGCGTCAAGACGACGTCCAGATGGCGTCAAGACGACGTCCAGATGGCGTCAAGACGACGTCCAGATGGCGTCAAGACGACGTCCAGATGGCGTCAAGACGACGTCCAGATGGCGTCAAGACGACGTCCAGATGGCGTCAAGACGACGTCCAGATGGCGTCAAGACGACGTCCAGATGGCGTCAAGACGACGTCCAGATGGCGTCAAGACGACGTCCAGATGGCGTCAAGACGACGTCCAGATGGCGTCAAGACGACGTCCAGATGGCGTCAAGACGACGTCCAGATGGCGTCAAGACGACGTCCAGATGGCGTCAAGACGACGTCCAGATGGCGTCAAGACGACGTCCAGATGGCGTCAAGACGACGTCCAGATGGCGTCAAGACGACGTCCAGATGGCGTCAAGACGATGTTCAGATGGCGTCAAGACGACGTCCAGATGGCGTCAAGACGATGTTCAGATGGCGTCAAGACGACGTCCAGATGGCGTCAAGACGATGTTCAGATGGCGTCAAGACGACGTCCAGATGGCGTCAAGACGATGTTCAGATGGCGTCAAGACGACGTCCAGATGGCGTCAAGACGATGTTCAGATGGCGTCAAGACGACGTCCAGATGGCGTCAAGACGATGTTCAGATGGCGTCAAGACGACGTCCAGATGGCGTCAAGACGATGTTCAGATGGCGTCAAGACGACGTCTAGATGGCGTCTAGACGACGTCCAGATGGCGTCCAAATGGCGTCCAGATGGCGTAAAGACGACGGAATGGTGTCAAGACGACGGAACGGTGTCAAGAGGACTTCTGGATGGTGTCAATACGACGTCTGAATGGCGTCAAGACGACGTCTGATTGGTGTCAAGACGACGTCTGGATGGTGTCAAGACGACGTCTGAATGGCGTCAAAACGACGTCTGGGTGGCGTCAAATCGACATCTGGACAATTGGTAGTTGTGTGCCCACTGAACAATCTCCTGGAGACTCGACAATATCCGTGATACTGGACGGTCTCAGGTTCACTGTCAGCCAATGTTATGATTATCGATAGGGTCATGTCCTGTTAACCGCCAACCGGACATCTTCATGGAAATTGTATGAGAGCACTACAGTCGGACCTCGATTTACCAGGATGCTCTAGTCAATTGAAAGGGTTTTTCTCGGGGATCGTTCAATTCCTATACCGGGGCAAATTTATGCTCCCGGTAAATTGGGGTCCCGGTAAATCGGGGTCCCACTGGATACCAGAAAACTAAAAACACGTTAATTTAATTTGGGACGCTTGAAAAGCCTTTTTTGGTCTACAATATTCACAATCTCAATGGTTGTAAACATAAACAGGCGGGGTGTTTCGTTCAAAACAGAGCGAAAATTGTTATCACGTATTTAAACAAAATAGCCGGACCACTCCACCTTAATGGTTATCGGGAATTAAATTAATAATTTATAAAAAACTATGAATAAACATCAAAAGAGTTGGCTACCGGTCGGGATCAGGCTGGCATGCAGCAGTAGAAGCTTCCTAGGTGGATAATCTTTACTACTGCAACCAGTGATCCCGCCGTGTTATAGGAGCTTTCTTTACATCATGGGTGCTAAATCTCAGGATCGATTATATATGTGAGGATCAAAATGTGTAAATAACAGCTAACAGCAAACCAGAATTATACAGGGGAAAATAATCAAATAATTAACTAACTAGGATCTGCAGAATGTGTGTGAAATGTGTGCATTACAATAAATAAACAGAAATAATAGTATGTGTTAATATTATTATGTTAAGTTAATCACCATTATCGACAGATATCAGAATGTATAGGAGAATAAATATAATATATAGATACTGGGCAACAAATTAAATATAATATATATTTATCACAATAGTGTCATGTGTTTTAAAATAGCGGAAGCGGGTCGTCTCTGCCTACTTTGTATTTTTGTTGTTGAGAGAGAATATCTCTATCTCTCTCTATCTCTAAAACTGAGAGAGAGAGCGTATAGAGAAAGAGGGAGAGAAATAGAGACACAGAGAGTCTCTATCTCTCTCCCATAAGTAATCTCTCTCTTTCTCTCTGTCCCTCTTTATTTCTCTCTCTTTCTAACGCCAATTGTTGTCAATAAGGTCCTATAAGGGGCCGGTATTCCCTATCTGGCGGCGCCAGACCCCAATTTGATTGACACTATAAGTGTAGGCTCAGATGGGGTCCGCGACGCCAGACCGGGTATATATTCCTGATATGTAGTGTAGCAGTGTGACCGCTAAAAATTCGTGGGGCTCTCGCAATAACTTGAGAAGAATTCGTCTCTTTCAGAATCAAAATCACTGTCAGTGTCCTGGTCTATCATGGGCCCATTAGCTACAGGTGGAACCTCGGGCGGGAAATGAAACTTTTCTGGCTCCAATCTGACCTCTTCCTCTTTTTCTGCTTCTACATCTTCTCCCTCTATCTTCTCAGGGACATCTTCCCATCCTTCCTCCTCGTCTTCCTCATCTTCTTCTTTCTCTTCTTCTTGTAAGAGTGACAGACGGAGTCGAGGGAAGAGTTGTTATCCTAGAAGTACAACGGGAGGAGGGGGCTCTACACAAACTATATCTTTCTCAGTCACCACATCCACCACCACCTCTCTACTATTTTCCACAACTACTTCACCCTCTTCCTCTGAGAGGCCATCATCAAACCAGTTCATACTAAAGTTCTTAGGATTACTCCAATCATCAGATGTCTCCTTCTTGGTTTCGACACAATTAACAAGGGTCTCCTCTTCTTCGTCCTCGCTGCCGCTACCAACACCATTCTCAACGATAATGCCTGGTGTGGGGGCAGCTGGAGGGGGACTACTATCTTCCCTGGGGTTAGTTATTGTCGGTCTTGTCACAATACTGCTTGGAGTCTGCTGCTGCTGTGGGGGTGCAGGGGGTTGTTTGGTCGTGGAAGGAGATGGGCTGAGACGGGGTGGTGGGGGTGGCTCCGAGATATCTAGTGCGTCAAGTTGTCGTCCCGTTGCGTTTAACTGGCACTTTCTGATTATATCTGAGTACGTTGGGCGGCTCGTGTCGTGTTGCTGAGGGAGAGATAATGGGTAATAGAGAGAAAGAAAAAGAGGAAAGAGAAGGAGTGAGTGAGTGGGATAGAGATATAGCGATGGATAAAGAGACAAGACAGCATGCTTATAGCATTATTATCTACCTTTTGAATGGCGACAGGTTTTGGTTGAAAATCATTTTTTCTGGCGCCGCCTTTGGTGGGCTTCCTCATTGGTCGCATCGATCTGAAGCGAAGTAATTAATTAGTATCATAATTAAATAATTCACATTAATTAATTTTACAATAAATATGAAACATGAAACATATCAAAGAACACACTACAGACCCCTAGTTACCTCGATGGTTTGTGCTGATTGGGTTGGGTGGGTTGAACTGGTGATGTCTTGGTGTGGGGGGTAGAGGAGGAGGGACCCTGCCTCCATGAGGTCGCTGAATCTGCAGACCCCTTTGCAGCAGCATGGGGGCTCAGGGTAATGTTGGGAGTCTGCTGCTGTTGGGGACCCCATGACGAGTTGAAATATACCTCTGGCTGTGGAGAAAAGAAGGGGTGTTACAAAAAAAGGCGTCATCGTCAATTTGATGGCCATTCTATAATCTATAACCGTCAGGAAACTCTAGCTGAATGGAGTTGCATTAATGGAGTTCCATTCAGATAGAGTTTCCCCTCACAACGATAGCTGATAGTAGTTAAAATTATTTAGTTTGTAGAATTATTGTGGACCCTAACCTGAACGGGTGTCTTGCTACTGAGAGGTGGGAAAGATGTCGATTCCTTCAAGTCTGGTGGTGGTTTTGGGATGGATGGTTCTCGGGGCGGCCTCCGGGCTGGTACGGTTCGATGTGATACAGGCCGGATGTTCTTTTTTGATAGAATAAATCGATCTCTTTCGCGGTCCAATCGATCTCCTTTTTCGAACCCTCGGTCATTGGTCCGTTCTCCCCTATCACTGGTCCGTTCTCCCCTATCACTGGTCCGTTCTCCCCTATCACTGGTCCGTTCTCCCCTATCAGTGGTCCGTTCTCCCCTATCACTGGTCCGTTCTCCCCTATCACTGGTCCGTTCTTTCTCCCTCTCTTTATCTCTGTGTCTCTCTCTCTATCTCTCTCCCATAAGTAATCTCTCTCTTTCTCTCTGTCCCTCTTTATTTCTCTCTCTTTCTAACGCCAATTGTTGTCAATAAGGTCCTATAAGGGGCCGGTATTCCCTATATGGCGGCGCCAGACCCCAATTTGATTGACACTATAAGTGTAGGCTCAGATGGGGTCCGCGACGCCAGACCGGGTATATATTCCTGATATGTAGTGTAGCAGTGTGACCGCTAAAAATTCGTGGGGCTCTCGCAATAACTTGAGAAGAATTCGTCTCTTTCAGAATCAAAATCACTGTCAGTGTCCTGGTCTATCATGGGCCCATTAGCTACAGGTGGAACCTCGGGCGGGAAATGAAACTTTTCTGGCTCCAATCTGACCTCTTCCTCTTTTTCTGCTTCTACATCTTCTCCCTCTATCTTCTCAGGGACATCTTCCCATCCTTCCTCCTCGTCTTCCTCATCTTCTTCTTTCTCTTCTTCTTGTTTCTCACTGTCTGCCTCAGCTCCCTTCTCAACAATAGGATCTTCATGTTGAGGAGGAGGTGGCTCGACACAGACTATATCTTTCTCAGTCACCACATCTACCACCTCTCTACTATTTTCCACAACTACTTCACCCTCTTCCTCTGAGAGGCCATCATCAAACCAGTTCATACTAAAGTTCTTAGGATTACTCCAATCATCAGATGTCTCCTTCTTGGTTTCGACACAATTAACAAGTGTCTCCTCTTCATCTTCGCTGCAACTCCCAACACCATTCTCAACGATAATTCCTGGTGTGGGGGCAGCTGGAGGGGGAGGACTATTATCCTCCCTGGGGTTAGTTATTGTCGGTCTTGTCACAATACTGCTTGGAGTCTGCTCCTGCTGTGGAGGTGCAGGGGGTTGTTTCGTCGTGGAGGGAGATGGACTGAGGCGTGGTGGAGGGGGTGGCTCCGAGATGTCAAGTGCGTTAAGTTGTCGTCCCGTTGCGTTTAACTGGCACTTTCTGATTATGTCTGAGTAGGTTGGGCGGCTCGTGTCGTGTTGCTGAGGGGGAGAACATGTGTGATAGAGAGAGAGAAAAAAAGGGGAAAGAGAAGGAGTGAGTGAGATAGAGAGATGGATAAAGAGGTAAAGAAATAGAGAGAGACAGAGAGAAAGACAGATAGCTGAGGAGAGACTATTCTCTACCTTTTGAATGGCGACAGGTTTTGGTTGGAAATCATTTTTTCTGGCACCGCCTTTGGTGGGTTTCCTCATTGGTCGCATCGATCTGAAGCAAAGTAATTAGTTAGTAATTAATTAGTATTACAATTAAGTAATCAGAGAACACACTTTCTACACTACACAGCCCCCTAGTACCTCGATGGTTTCTGTTGGTTGGGTTGGGTGGGTTGAACTGTCTTGGTGTGGGGGGTAGAAGAGGAGGGACCCTGCCTCCATGATGTGGCTGAATCTGCAGACCCCTTGGTAGCTGCATGGGGGCTCAGGGTAATGTTGGGAGTCTGTTGCTGCTGTTGGGGACCCCATGACGAGTTGAAATATACCTCTGGCTGCGGAGAAAAGAAGGAATGTTACAAAATAAAGCGTCAATTTGATGTTCATTAATGTCACAAAGATTGCTGATAGTTGTGATGATTTAGAAATTATTTAGAATTTAGAATTATTGTTGACTCTAACCTGAACAGGTGTCTTGCTACTGAGAGGTGGAAAAGATGTCGACTCCTTCAAGTCTGGTGGTGGTTTTGGGATGGATGGTTCTCGGGGTGGCCTCCGGGCTGGTACGGTTCGATGTGATACAGGCCTGATGTTCTTTTTCGATAGAATAAATCGATCTCTTTCACGGTCCAGCCGATCCCCTCTTTCTAACCCTCGGTCACTGGTCCGTTCTCCCCTATCACTGGTCCGTTCTCCCCTATCACTGGTCCGTTCTCCCCTATCACTGGTCCGTTCTCCCCTATCACTGGTCCGTTCTCCCCTATCACTGGTCCGTTCTCCCCTATCACTGGTCCGTTCTCCCCTATCACTGGTCCGTTCTCCCCTATCACTGGTCCGTTCTCCCCTATCACTGGTCCGTTCTCCCCTATCACTGGTCCGTTCTCCCCTATCACTGGTCCGTTCTCCCCTATCACTGGTCCGTTCTCCCCTATCACTGGTCCGTTCTCCCCTATCACTGGTCCGTTCTCCCCTATCACTGGTCCGTTCTCCCCTATCACTGGTCCGTTCTCCCCTATCACTGGTCCGTTCTCCCCTATCACTGGTCCGTTCTCCCCTATCACTGGTCCGTTCTCCCCTATCACTGGTCCGTTCTCCCCTATCACTGGTCCGTTCTCCCCTATCACTGGTCCGTTCTCCCCTATCACTGGTCCGTTCTCCCCTATCACTGGTCCGTTCTCCCCTATCACTGGTCCGTTCTCCCCTATCACTGGTCCGTTCTCCCCTATCACTGGTCCGTTCTCCCCTATCACTGGTCCGTTCTCCCCTATCACTGGTCCGTTCTCCCCTATCACTGGTCCGTTCTCCCCTATCACTGGTCCGTTCTCCCCTATCACTGGTCCGTTCTCCCCTATCACTGGTCCGTTCTCCCCTATCACTGGTCCGTTCTCCCCTATCACTGGTCCGTTCTCCCCTATCACTGGTCCGTTCTCCCCTATCACTGGTCCGTTCTCCCCTATCACTGGTCCGTTCTCCCCTATCACTCGTCCGTTCTCCCCTATCACTGGTCCGTTCTCCCCTATCACTGGTCCGTTCTCCCCTATCACTGGTCCGTTCTCCCCTATCATTACTCCGCTCTCCTCCCCGGTCTCGATCTATCCGATCTAGTCGATCCAGTCGATCGTTCACTCTGTCCCGATCCATACCCCTATTCCCACCATAGTGGTGACTCATGACAGGTTTCCTGTGATCCCTGTTGCCCCGGGGAGGATTGAATGAACTCGCCGAGGACACCGTACTACTGCCATCGCTGTCATTCCTTTTGTGTCTCGAATGCCTGAGGGAGTAAAGTTTGAGTAGAGTGTGGGAATAACTGGTTAGGAAACTTTTTTGGTGAGAGTGAGAGGGGAGAGAGAAAGAGATGGAGATAGATAGATAGATAGAGAAAGATCTATAACACTCACCTATCGTTATATCGCCACGTTGATCTTCTACCCTTCCTCCTAGAAGGCCCATCCCCAGGATGTCCCCTGCCCCTTTGTCCCCCTCCCCTTCCCTGGTCCCCTGGCACACTTCCCCCACCGCCCCCAATAGCAGGCGGCCCAGGACCATAATGTTCGGGGGCAGGAGGTCCATACCCGGCCATGTCTAGTGGCACCATGCCCCACATTAGAGGTACCATAGCGGGGTAAGGGTACATGTTGTTAGGGCCTGGACCTCCAGTCGTGGGTGAGGTATAACCCACTGGGTCTGAACTTCGTTGGATCGTTTTAGCTTTAACCCGAACCTGAGCGGTGTGAAACGGTAAGCATGCAGTAGAGAGATGGTTTAGTAGCTAGCTGGCTGGAAAGATGCAATTCCAACAGAAAAAAGAAAAAACATAGTAGGTATAGCAAAACTTTTTGGATGTGATTGTGTGAGTGAACTGTGTGATTGTGTGGCTGAATTCTATGGTTGAATTGTATGATTGTTTGAATCGCTTATGACATTTTTTCCCTGCTCTGCAAAATGGAAAGCATGAACGATTCAAGTGATTGTGTGGATTGTGTAATTACATGATATGTGATCAAGTGTGTGATTGAATTAGACATGTGTGATCTGAAAGAAGCTATCAGCGGACCTTGTAAGGACAGCAGCTAAGAGAAGAAGGTACAGCATGGCCCTGGCAGCAGCGGGAGCATCCTCGCTCAAACCTTGATTAGATCTCCTCGGAAGTACTGGGGCTGTTCCCGGAACAGGGAATAGGCGGTGAGAGCCTCGTGTTCTGTGCGGAATTCCACGAACCAGGAATTGTTGTGGGCGGGTGTGCATTTCACACAAGGTGGACAACCCAGCTGGTTATTGAACAGTGCCGCTATCTCCTAGTAGTAGGGGAGTAAGGGGTATAGTTAGGGGGATTATAATGGGGACTGGTAGGGGCATTAGGGATTATAATGGGGGG
>AVPN01000079.1:53941-71053 GCA_000695325.1 Pleurobrachia bachei | reverse complement strand
GAGAGAGAGAGAGAGAGAGAGCGAGAGAGAGAGAGAGAGAGAGAGAAAGATACAAAGAGAGCTGTATTTCCCTATTTCCTTTCTCCCCCGATACACACTGTGACAGCTGCAAGAGTGCATCAGGAATGTGAGAGGGGGGGTCTGTTCTAGTTGGAGCGCTAACAATTCCTAGCGGGTTCAAATGAAATTATTTGGGAGTTGTTACAGTATCAGCCCAAATAATATAAGAGTGTTACCACTTACTGGCTTGTTTCTCGAGGTTTCTCGCATTTGTTGGTGTTTTCCAGCCCCTTTTGTCAGTATAATTGCTGTAGGCTGGATATTTCAACAACCATACGTAGAGATATAGGAGTGGAGGTGAAACTAAATTGATGTATAACGTAGCAGCGGAGTGTGGTCCCAACACCTCACGATAAGATGTCGTTACGTTGTCATGCAGTGAGCTATAGGAAGGAACGTTATTTAGTATTTGTTTTATTCAAACCTTTTTTTTTACACGGAAAAATTCAATGTTTTTTGTCAGCAAACATCATAATTATACAAATTAAAACAGTCCGAAAAGATAGGTTGAATGAAAATGAGCTGAAATGTTAGCAGGAAGTCGAATGCAATATTAAAAGTAATATTATCATTTCAATAGTGTTTGCAAATTAAAAAAGTCAACAACAACAATCCAGAAGACAGAGAAAGATCGAGGCTTCTGAGGATTGATAGGAGAGAATGTTATGTACAAAGTTGTGGAAAGTTATACCGAGAGGAAGAATGGAAGAAGCAGATAGACAGAACGTCAGATTACTATCGTATATTATTCGATCGAAACGGACTGCTGACCATGCCTCATGCAATGTCAATTGTTGAGTATCAAGGTAGTTTTATAAGAAGGCCTTCCAATTTCGCCTTGGCGATCTCCAGGGTGGTGAGACAGAAAACGATATAGAAAGAGAGATGGAGAGTCGTAATAATAAAAAGCCAAGGATATAATATGGTTCTTGGAAACATAGCGAACTACTGATAATAATATGACACGGGGTTACGTCATAGATATGAGCAATATTACCAAGATTTAATAAGTATCTCTCCGCAATAATCAATTCCTACGTTTTTGGTACTGATATACGTTATTTAAATAAGATCCATACGTCACACTGCGGGATGCTGTACAATTGTAATACCTAAACAGCAACTTGTAACCCGTCAATTTTTTCTTACTGGATAATTTCCCCTAGTATTCATGATAAAAGCGAGAGAGAGAAAGAAAGAGATAGATAGAGAAGAGAGAGAGAGAGAGAGAGAGAGAGAGAGAGAGAGAGAGACAGAGAGAGAGGGAGAAAGATAGAGAGAGGAGGAGTAGGAGCTAAGAGCGAGTAAAAGATCATGACTAAATGAGAGAGGGAGAGAAAGGGGTGTGTTAAACTTGATAATTAGGCACATGTGTTACCGACAGTTACTAAATTCTCTCTATCTCCCTCTATCTCTCTCCCTTTTTTCTCCCTTTCTCTCTCCCTACACCTTTCAGTCGACTCATTGTACCACCAAATATCTCTCTGGTCGCCCGGGCAACAGGAATGGACCAGACGTTGTGGGGGGGGAGGGTGGGGGAGATATAATAAGGAACCAGGTGTGTATGTTGCGACCCCCCCCTCCCCCCTCTCACTCTATCTCTGTCCCTCTCTCTGTCCCTCTCACTCTATCTATCTCGTCCATCTCACTCTATCTATCTCTCCCCTCTCACTCTCTGTCCCTCTCACGCTCTGTCCCTCTCACTCTCTGTCCTTCTCACTCTCTGTCCCTCTCTAACCCTCACTCTATTCCCCTCCCGGCTCCCACTCTCTCTGTCCCTCTCAATCTATCTCTCTCTGCCCCTATCACTCCTTGTCCCTCTCACTCTCTCCCCCTCACTACGTCCCAAACCCTCACTTTATCCCTCTCTCACTCCCTCACTTCACTCCCTCACCTTTTCTCTATCATCTTTCTCTATCTATCATCACAACTGACCTACTCTCTATCATAGCTAGCTTGTTATTCAACCCCCCCTCCATCCAACCCAATTATAGTCAGCTTTACACTGATCGTAAAAAGGTTCCTAGTATAGAATGTTCAAAGACACAAAGCCCAGAAATTAATATGGGAAAATCAGAGAGCAGGTCGATAATTTGGGGTTTGTCTTGGTTGCACACCAAGATAGGTACAGAAAGAGAGATACAGGATAATGCAATAAGACAAAACTAAGACAATCTAAGTATGGTGATAGTTATAACTTGCAAGCTTGCTTTGTAATGCAATCCTAGTTAATCCAATACCTATTTTGAGATATAATTAAAGGATTAGAAATATACCCATGGGCCATGAATAGGACAAATAATAAGTATGTAAGATGTTTTGAGGAGAAAATATGATGGCCTGGAGAGAAAGATGGGCCCAATGTGAAACATTTGAGATGAACTAAATGGGGAAGGAATGTTCTCCATGTGTCATTATATACCAATTCAATGATGATTGAAGAGTAATGATGTGATCATGAATTTCTTACCAATTCTTATCTCCTTCTAGATCTCTCCCTCCCTAATCATATCCATCTCTTTATACTCCCTGTCTCTTGATGACTCTCTCATCAATTCTCTCGAATTTCGGTAATTGAGCCGACTAAAATGTATCTCTTATAATATGGCAGTTGCGTAAGACAGGTTACAATATTATACAAGCTCAGTCACACCCGAGGGATGCAGAAGGAGTAACGTGTTGCAATGGAGAGAACGAGTGAGAAAAGTGAAAATAAAGTGAGAAAGAAGATCTAGATTCTAGAAGCTGTGAGAGAGAGAGAGAGAGGGAGAGAGAGAGAGAGAGAGAGAGGGAGAGAGAGAGAGAGTGAGAGAGAGAAAGAAGATCTAGAAGGTGAGAGAGAGAGTGAGTGAGTGAAAATTGGTGATGCAATGGTGGAATTGCAACACAGGTCCATTGCTGCGGTATATAACTGTCACACCAGCACGCATAATATGCAATTACTGTTATTACTATAATCACATAGGCTATTACATGCACACCACTATAGCTGTGGGGGGGGGGTGTGAAGTAATTTCTTGGCTTAAACCATGCACATTTTAATCAAATTATTGAAATCACAGATTATGTAACGAAATGTACGAAAACAAAAGTTGGAATAATGTCTAAACTTATGTGTAACATTCCTTGGTGTCCGATTGAAAGTTTGGTGAAAAGATGACGTCTCTATGGCGTGTTTCAAATTCATTCATAACTAGGATTGCCTGGATAGGGTCTCTAATGAGGAAGTCTTCCAGAATGTCCCCAGAGCTTCTGAGACTGTGAGGACACGTAGACTTAGGCTGGCTGGACATGTCCACAGGCACGAGGAGCTAACAGCTCACCAACTGCTATTTTGGGAACCTGATAGAGGCTCTAGAAGCCGGGGTAGACCCAAGAAAACCTATATTAACCAGCTCAGGGAGGATACTGGCCTATCCAATGATGGCGACATACAGAGGTTAATGGAAGATCGTGTGCTGTGGCGGACTGAACTGACTGCTCGGACAATGAAGCCGCCTTAAGTCAAGTAAGTCAAGTCAATCATAGTATGCGATACTTATGGCTTTTCTCTGGCTTTGAGATGGCCGCTATAGACGCTGTGAGAGTCTTAAAGGTTGACAAGATACCTAAAAATTTTCGTATATATCGTCTTATTTTGATTTATCATTTTTTGTCGGCTAGAAAAAAAATTCGAAATAGGGGATCTACCGATATTGTCAGCACTGGTTTCACTGGGCACACTCACTGCGTCTCGCAATTTGAAAATCACGTTTCCGGTTCCTCAAAAGATTGCTTCTTGATCTTGGTTGCGTTGGATTGGTCTTAATATTAAGTCCTTTCCAATGCTACCAAAACGGTTTCTGTATCTCATCAGGAACCGGAGATATTCCAGTATCAATTTTAAAAAGGGAACACTCATTTATCAGTAGACCCCCTTTTTTGCACATATTTCTAGTCGACTAAAAATTCTTAAAAAATGCTGTAAATTAATGATAAATCAAAATAATACGATATACGAAAAGTTTTAGGTATCTTGTCAACCTTTAACGATAATCTCGGTGTTCCTTTAGTTTTACCTATTAGTTCGAGTAATACGAGTAGTGGACTATCATATTTAACGCATGATAGCGGGATATAAATGTTCGATATTATTATTATTATTATCATAAAATCTGGGTGCCTTCCATTGCTAACAATTCGTAGTTTTAGCTCACGTGACGGCTTAATGCTATCTGTTAGGGTCTGGTTAGGGTCTGGTTAGGGTTTGGTTTGGGGTTATCGGTTAGGGCTATCGATTCTATATCAGTTACCGTTTAGTTTACTCATATTAAGTTGCGTGGCTATATCCATTTGAAAAAAGTCGGTCTAAGTGTACTCTTTTGGTAACGTGTACCTATCAAGTCGCTGCAAGGCATCCAGATTGTAATCGTGCCCGTTAAAGCCGTTTTAGTGAATCAAATTTTTTGGTAGCGCACACCTGTAAACTCTATTAAACATGTTGAAGTTTATTTTTAATTTTTCACTTTCTTCAGTATGTCTCAGTTCCTTTAGCTCTAGGCAACGTTTGGATAGTATGCAGAAATTGTAATACACAAATGTTAAATACAATTTGTATGTTATTGTTTTATCGCTCTAACCCATTTACTGATAATTTTATCTCTTCCATATTGTAGCGATGGTCTCTACCCATCTCCTTGATCGAGCTAAGGCCCAGTTTTCCCAGAACTTTGATGGGGTCGGGGTTGGTAAAATGTCTTTTGCATATGCACCTGGCCGAGTAAACCTTATAGGAGAGCACACGGACTATAACAATGGTGCAGTACTGCCTATGGCCCTCTCAGAGAAGGGGACTCTCGTGGCTGGTAAGAGGGTGGAGGACACACATGGATTCTGGGCATCAACTGATAGCGACCTGTCTATAAAAACAACCTACTGGTTTCCTGATTTTCAGGAGTTCCCCTCGACCGGCTGGGGACGTTACTTCCATGGCACGTGTAGAGTGTTTGAGGAAGTGACTGGTAAAGAGGCAAGCTGTGCTGTCACCATCGCTACAAACCTCCCCCTTGGAGGGGGTCTGAGCAGTTCGGCATCCCTGACCGTGGCCGTGTTCAGTCTCCTAGAGCAACTAAATGGTGTCAAGGTGGATCCGATAGAGAAGGTGAAGGCGTGTAAGAAAGTAGAGAACGAGTATTGTGATGTTCCGTGTGGGATCATGGATCAGTTTATTTGTACACTGGGCGAGGAGGGGAAGGCTCTCTACATCAACTGTGCAAATAATGAGTTCGAACCTGTACCTTTCTCTAACGAGGATCTCTGTATAGTGGTTACTGACACCAAGGTTAAACATGACTTGGCTGCAGGCGAGTATGCTGATAGGAAGGAGACTTGTGAGGCGGTTGCTAAAGCCCTTGATGTCCCCTCACTCGCAGATGTCAGTAAGACCCAACTCGAGGAGTTCTTTGCCACTCAAAAACCTGATCTCCCTGATAAAGCGCTGGAAAGGGCACGACATGTTGTGGGAGAGATAGCTAGGACCAGGGAAGCTGTTGAGCTATTGAAATCAGGGGGTATGGAGGAATTTGGAGAGCTGATGGATGCTTCACACAACTCTCTCGATAAGGACTATGAGGTATCTTGTAAGGAGCTAAATGAGGTCGTGCATGCTGCACGGGGAGTGGATGGTGTCCTGGGTAGTAGGATGACAGGAGGTGGTTTTGGGGGGTGTGCGATCACCCTGGTGAGGCAGGAGGCTGTGGAGGACCTGGTGAGGATCCTGGGAGAAAAGTGTCCTTATAGTGAGTCATTTAGTACTACTGCTGGAGCTGGGGCTACATCTTGGGATGAAGATTAGGGAGCTGGGGAAGAAGTAGAGAGCTGCATCAAGGGAATGCTGTAGAGATTTAGAATGATTTGTTATCTGGATAATGCTGATTTGTTAAATATGATTTGATTTTTTTGTGCGGGTTAAAATGTTTTGTGATGATACGATTATGCACGTTTTTATAATAACAAAAGAGTGAGCGTCTCATCTTACAAATCTCATCTCATTTTCTTTCTTATTGTATTTCTAACGTCTCTCCAGTTACTTGAGGGAGGATCATGACTAAGCTGCTGTGTACGGGAGATGTCCAAAAGTTCTGTAAAACCTACCCAGATCTGAAGAAGACTGTGATCGAGGAGGTCGTGTCGTCATTGTGTAAGTATTTTTAAACATTTTTTAGTGCCAGACCATGTGCGAGTTATAGTGTCAGTGCTTGTTATTGCTAAAATGTTAAATCATCCTGCACTCTGTGTATTAGTAGTGGTTTGTCAGTTTTCCAATTACCCAGTCTAATTTTTCTAGTTCTAGATGGGTATATAACAATCCTTCCTCCTCTTATTGTATAGTACATTGTATCCAAACCATCAATTTTCGAGTAACAATTACTTGCACGCTATAAAACTTGTAAAATCTTGTAAATTCTTGTTATAGTTGTTAACTAGGATATAACATGACAGGGCCACTTACACCTTCAGTTCATTACTTTGACAATGGTAATTGGTAAATCTTTATTTCTATGCTTTTGAGCAACGTAGCTACTTTTCCAGGCGCACTCTATCAAAGAATGTCTCCCTTTGTTTCAGCGACGAAGTTGGCACGGGGTTGTGACTGTTCACCTGATAGCAATGAAAGTACCAAACTCCCACAAGATATCCCAAAGGAGAACATAATCCTACATGTCAAGGTTGGGAACCAATCTCCTAGAAGTCAAGGCTCACTCTTTTTATACCTTCATGGTTCAGCTGTATATCTGGTACTTACAGGGTTTACACTGCATTGATACATTAAGAACAGGGTTAAATATAAATCATGTGTTACAGTTGTTTGTATCGGAGTTAACGACCAAAGCAGACGTCACCAAGGCAGTGGACTGTGTACTAGGTCAATACCCTACCCTGTCATGTGTTGAGTATCTCTTCATCTCTGTCGCTGATAAAACCAACAAGGATCTACTTCTCAAGTGCTGGCCCTGGATCGAGGTATATCGATTTGTTTTAGTTGCGTTACAATGTAATACTATTGGATGGGTTGTGAATGAAATAATACCGTGGGTAGGCAAATTCTATTCCCAGGAATTAGCGGAGTGTGGCAAGGTGAAGTTTCTAGGGTTATCCGATCCCCGCTGCCAAACCATCCAGCCCCTTATAGAGAACTGTAAAATCTGGCCCCGCGGCATCCAGGTAGGAAATCTAATCTCTCCAAAACAACAGATGGGTCCCTGTTTCTGGTCTCCTATTTCACCTTCATTATTGTAACTCAATCAGTTGGTCTGAAAGTTCATTTTTTAAATCTCATCACCAAATATTGGGATAACCAGTTTCCGACAACTGTTGTTACTCAACAATTTCCGACCACATTATGCACATAATATACACATTCTTAACATATCATATCCCAGCTCTTCTTCTCCTGTGAACACACCAGTAACACGTGTATGGACCTGTTAAAGCTGGCTAACTACTATAAAATCAGGGTGACTATCCATCGTGATGAACTGGAGGATCTGACCATACTAAACCAAACAATGGACAAGGAACTGGGAGTACACATGCTAGAGGTATATCACGTGTACCTCACTAGAGTGTTGGGATGTATAGTTGATTGATAGATCTCTATGTTTAATCTAATATTTCTCTCCATGTTTCAGTCGTGGTTATTGAGGTACAGTGTGGTTGATAAAAAGAGGAAGGTACTACTAAAAAAGGGATACATCCTGGAGAAATCAACCAGCAAAACATGTAACTTGGAGTTCTGATCATGTGCAGTGGAATGTGTTGAGGAAGGTCTCTAGAGATAATATCAGCTTTTGGGGAAAGAGTAATATCCTGCATGCAGAAACTAAATTGTACGAAGTAGAATTACATACATGGAAAAATCGTGAACCCATTGTTGAAATGAATGGATTTTATTCAGTTATATTTAGATATAACACAGTATTCCGGGTCGCGTGTTTTATAAATCTTCTGGACAGTTGTTTCGATTTTCAAGTATTTTAGCAAATTGTATGAACAGTTTTCCAATTACCCAGTCTAATTTTTCTAGTTCTAGATGGGTATATAACAATCCTTCCTCCTCTTATTGTATAGTACATTGTATCCAAACCATCAATTTTCGAGTAACAATTACTTGCACGCTATAAAACTTGTAAAATCTTGTAAATTCTTGTTATAGTTGTTAACTAGGATATAACATGACAGGGCCACTTACACCTTCAGTTCATTACTTTGACAATGGTAATTGGTAAATGTTTATTTCTATGCTTTTGAGAAACGTAGCTACTTTTCCAGGCGCACTCTATCAAAGAATGTCTCACTTTATTTCAGCGACGAAGTTGGCACGTGGTTGCGACTGTTCACCTGATAGCAAGGAAAGCACCAAACTCCCACAAGATATCCCAAAGGAGAACATAATCCTACATGTCAAGGTTGGGAACCTAGCTGTCTTAGAAGTAAAGGATGATTCTTACAGGGTTTTTTAATGACTTCTTCGTTCAGTTGTATCACGATGTACTTACAGGGTTTACTACGAACAGGGTAAAGTATCATGTGTTTCAGTTGTTTGTATCGGAGCTGACGACCAAAGCAGACGTCACCAAGGCAGTGGACTGTGTACTAGGTCAATACCCTACCCTGTCATGTGTTGAGTATCTCTTCATCTCTGTCGCTGATAAAACCAACAAGGATCTACTTCTCAAGTGCTGGCCCTGGATCGAGGTATATCGATTTGTTTTAGTTGCGTTACAATGTAATACTATTGGATGGGTTGTGAATGAAATAATACCGTGGGTAGGCAAATTCTATTCCCAGGAATTAGCGGAGTGTGGCAAGGTGAAGTTTCTAGGGTTATCCGATCCCCGCTGCCAAACCATCCAGCCCCTTATAGAGAACTGTAAAATCTGGCCCCGCGGCATCCAGGTAGGAAACCTAATCTCTCCAAAACAACAGATGGGTCCCTGTTTCTGGTCTCCTATTTCACCTTCATTATTGTAACTCAATCAGTTGGTCTGAAAGTTCATTTTTTAAATCTCATCACCCAATATTGGGATAACCAGTTTCCGACAACTGTTGTTACTCAACAATTTCCGACCACATTATGCACATAATATACACATTCTTAACATATCATATCCCAGCTCTTCTTCTCCTGTGAACACACCAGTAACACGTGTATGGACCTGTTAAAGCTGGCTAACTACTATAAAATCAGGGTGACTATCCATCGTGATGAACTGGAGGATCTGACCATACTAAACCAAACAATGGACAAGGAACTGGGAGTACACATGCTAGAGGTATATCACGTGTACCTCACTAGAGTGTTGGGATGTATAGTTGATTGATAGATCTCTATGTTTAATCTAATATTTCTCTCCATGTTTCAGTCGTGGTTATTGAGGTACAGTGTGGTTGATAAAAAGAGGAAGGTTCTACTAAAAAAGGGATACATCCTGGAGAAATCAACCAGCAAAACATGTAACTTGGAGTTCTGATCATGTGCAGTGGAATGTGTTGAGGAAGGTCTCTAGAGATAATATCAGCTTTTGGGGAAAGAGTAATATCCTGCATGCAGAAACTAAATTGTACGAAGTAGAATTACATACATGGAAAAATCGTGAACCCATTGTTGAAATGAATGGATTTTATTCAGTTATATTTAGATATAACACAGTATTCCGGGTCGCGTGTTTTATAAATCTTCTGGACAGTTGTTTCGATTTTCAAGTATTTTAGCAAATTGTATGAATTTTTGCTGTTTCAATACATCGTTGAAAATGAATGTTCTGCTTTATAGTTTCATCTTGTCAGATTGCGCGGGTTACGAAAGTATTAAGTTTCATCCACATATTTACGTATTGTCAATATTTTGTCAAGTTGACCCACTCACAAGAGACCCATATAATAACTCACTCCCTCAAGACGTATCATGACGTGAGGCAATATCACAATGGAGGGTTCAGACCTATCTCTAGAGTGGTATCAGGTGGTGCCAGGAAGGATATCAGATATCAGGTGTCATGTTGCACTGGTCAACTCAGAGTGGCTGGATAACTTGAGGGATGAGATACTGGTCAGTGGTGGTGATGTGAACAAGTACCTTGAAAACATACCAGGTAAATGCAGTTTGTTGGAAAGCAACATGTATGGGATCTACACATTTTAATTGGTTGTAATCAGCCACTTTTTTCATCTAAAACCACTTTGTAGTCGCTCAATACAATATCTGTGTAGTGCCGATAGAGTGTAAACTGCTACTGGATTGGAGTCACACAGATCCCTGTCCAGCAGGATTACACCGTGTAACCATCTACACTATTCCACGAGCCGGGTAGGTATAGATGATAACATCACATGATCAGATCTCGTACTATTTTCTACAGCCTCGCCGAGTGGCGTGTTTATTAGTTTCGGGGTCGAGAATTGATAACGCGTGCGAATAATTGGCCTCTTTTCTAGTTTGGCAAGAAGGGTTGGTTTGAGTCGAAGTGAACCGATAAGTTCATCTCTCCACCACTTCCTGACCCATGTGCACAATGAGCTGGTAGCTGAAGAGAAGAGATCAGGGAGGAGGGGTAGTGGGGTCAATAGAGAACTGATACCAGCCACACTCACCCAGGTATCTGCAGTTTTAATCAGATAACCGAACACTATATCTCTCTATAAGCCTCCCCGATCGATAAGTTTAGTTGTTTCGGTCGGTTCCTGAGTCCTGACACCTAGTAACCTATAGAATCCTAGCATCTAACAGCTAGTCCTAACTGTACAGGAGGTATTTGAGGAAGTGATAAAGATGATACAAGCGAATCAGGCCAGTACAGAGGAATTGTGTGGGTGTGTGACGACTGATCATTACTACTATCTCTGTTACAGATACCACCCTTTTAGGTCGGTTGCTGTCTGTCTTGTCTCTTTTTCTGTCTAGTCTGTCTCTTCTTCTCTCTGCATCTCCATTTCATCTCCCCTCGTCTAGATTGAAGGATGCAATATGCCACTCTCCAGCCCTCCTATCTGGTGGACACCGACCTTTGTTCCTCGTCTACCAGCTACTACAGTACCTCAGGTAATCCTCTTTTGTATTGTTAGAGAGGTGGTTACTATGACAACTAACATATTATCTCCAGGTGGTTACATGGCTACGGTTTGTCCCATGACAACTTGAGGAGTACCACAGTGTCAGTGGATCGGAGCCTCTGGTTAAGAGTAGGGCAACCTCTCCTAGGACTACAGCCCCATAAAACAACTAAAACAGACAAGGGTGGCATTCAGAAACAGAGCCATTACGCACATTGCACTTCAAAGGGCAGTCTGTTGAGTGCATGTGGGGCGTGGATAAAAGGTAGATATTGACCCACTGTGACCCTTTTTTCAAATATGGTATTTTATTAGGGTTGGAGAAAAAGAAATTACTTCCACACTTGAAACAATGAAAAATGTTTCCCAGGTTATTTATCGAACTATGACTACCTTATGGAGCTGAACAAGTTTGCAGGGAGGGAGGAAGGCGACCCTAACCTTCACCCGATATGTAAGACTAATAGTCAATACTGTATCTGTCTCTCTCTCTCTCTCTCTCTCTCTCTCTCTCTCTCTCTCTCTCATTCTGAGTTGATTTATTATTATCTCTCTCTCTCTCTACTTTCTTTCTTTCTTTAAGCTCCTCTCTATAGAAGATATCACATACATATTCAGTACATAATTCGCAGTGGACTGTTGCATAATATTCAATGGAAGAGAGCGAGTGAGAGAGATCGAGAGATAAAGAGGGAGGGATAAATAGAGAAGGAAAGAGATATTGATAGATAGAGGGAGTGAGAGAATCACGAGGACGGATGGAAAGTTGCACTGAAGCATCATATTATTAGACAGAGTTTGGGAATCGGGGGCCTTGAGGGACGTTATAATCATGATAATGAAATGGGGTAATGATTCAGTTTCAGATCGAAGATTACATTATTTGTGTATGGCTGGAGATCATTGAGAGACTTGATAGAAAATGGGAGAGAGAAAGAAAGAGAGACACAGAGAAATGTTGTAGATTGTACGCTCACACATCTGTTACATAATCAAGTGCATTGAAACTTGAACAATTCCAGTGTCACACTGTATTTATACCGACTACCGCTCTTCTTGTGTCATCCCTTCGGCCTTCGTATTTTCAAAAGAAAATGATCTCTCACTCTCTCTCTCTCTTTCTCTCTCTCATTCTGAGTTGATTTATTATTATCTCTCTCTCTCTCTACTTTCTTTCTTTCTTTAAGCTCCTCTCTATATGTTGCCTTGTAGGAGATATCACATACACATTCAGTACATAATTCGCAGTGGACTGTTGCATAATATTCAATGGAAGAGAGCGAGTGAGAGAGATGGAGAAATAAAGAGGGAGGGATAAATAGAGAAGGAAAGAGATATTGATAGATAGAGGGAGTGAGAGAATCACGAGGACGGATGGAAAGTTGCACTGAAGCATCATATTATTAGACAGAGTTTGGGAATCGGGGGCCTTGAGGGACGTTATAATCATGATAATGAAATGGGGTAATGATTCAGTTTCAGATCGAAGATTACATTATTTGTGTATGGCTGGAGATCATTGAGAGACTTGATAGAAAATGGGAGAGAGAAAGAAAGAGAGACACAGAGAAATGTTGTAGATTGTACGCTCACACATCTGTTACATAATCAAGTGCATTGAAACTTGAACAATTCCAGTGTCACACTGTATTTATACCGACTACCGCTCTTCTTGTGTCATCCCTTCGGCCTTCGTATTTTCAAAAGAAAATGATCTTCTCTCTCTCTCTCTCTCTCTCTCTCTCTCTCTCACTCTCTCTCTCTCTCTCTCTCTCTCTCTCTCTCTTTCTCTCTCTCTCTCTCTCTAACTGACCATCCTCTCTCTCACGACTCACTCCCCTCACTCTCTCCCTTGTCAAGATCCATGGGTGATGGATTTCTCCTCATCCTACGGGGGATGGAGGGATCTCGGTAAAACCAAGTTTCGACTCAACAAGGGTGACCAGCAACTTGATTCGACTTACAAAGTTCATGGAGTGGTAAGCTGTCTTCCTGAAACGCTACTTATTTTTCAACGTCCTCTCCTCCCCTCCCTTGAAACTCTCAACACCTCCCCTCCCCTATAGAAACCCTCCCCTCCCTCTCCTCCACTCCCTCCACTCCCTCAACTCCATCCCCTCACAAGAAACCCTCGACTCCGTCTGCTGCTCGATCTCGCCGCTCCTATCACGAGGAAGGGGAGGACGAAGATACCTGTCCTGTTACATCTCACCACCTAATTGACACCCTCTCAGAGATCACTTTCTATAGCTACCTCGCAAGGAGGATGCCCAAAAACCTCCTTTGCAAGTATGTGTGCTTCTTCGGCAACTATCTTGTTACTTCCACTCCTTGGCCTATCTAACATGTTATCACAGGTACGTTAGATCGAAATGGGAGCCCAATGAGTATCCAAGGTCAATGGCCCACCTTTACAAATGGAGCCCGGACGAGTGTATACCTGAATTCTATACTGATCCCACCGTCTTCACCTCTATACACAGCGACCTTCCAGACTTGGAGCTTCCACCTTGGGCTGAAAACGCAAAGGAATTCATCGTGAAACACAGGTATCTGTTTATTGATATGTCGGAATGAGAGATGGTCGTGAAATTGACAACTGTACCTGTTTCAGAGATGCATTGGAGGGGGATTATGTATCGGGTCGACTGAACTACTGGATTGACCTTATGTTTGGTGTTAAGCTATACGGAAGTCAGGCCATTAGTAACAAGAATGTTTATAAAGAACTCGTGGACAACCATAAAACGGTATGTAGCTAGTTGGGGGGGGGTAGTAGTATAGGAGTACTTGACTTATCGTGCTGGTGCTACATTTCTGTTTCTGTCACGGTGGTCCTGGTTTTCTGTATCACACGGGAGAATCTGGTGACTATGTACAGCGCGCGCGGCCAGAGTTTATCAGGGTCCCTCGCGCAAGGGTGTTTCCTCGTGCTTGGTTCTGTGTGTGTTTGACACCTCTCTGACAAAGTGAGGCACACAACATGGAAGTACTTTGATTAACCTGGACTCCTTTTTCAGTTGACTAACAGAGGAGTGAGACAGTTGTTTCATTTAGCCCACCCTAGACGACTTCAGTCTACACCTGTTGTACCTCGATTTCTTGGATCTACTAAGTCTGAGGTAATAGTCCCTCAATGGCTCCTTTATATCTCTCCCCATTTGTGGTTGAATGTGGTCCAAAAATAACACCTCTCCCCAGTCAGAGTTCTCGAGGCGTACCTCCTGTACCAGTGCAGATGATGGGGATTATGGGGAGTGGGATGTACCTCATGACCTACCTCGCAGATGTACCTCTTAGTAAGTACCATATATTCGAATTAAATTCAACTGTGGTGGCAATGCCACAGCCCCAAAAGCCACTGTGTTTTTCTTCATAATATGGGTTGGACTGGGTGAGAGATTTGTGAAATACTGCTGTGAGCTATCCAACTTTGCGTTAGTTGGGAATTGGGAGTTCGTACTTGTGTAGGCTGGGTGGTCAGTGTCTGACCACTCTACTTCACTGGGCTGAGCTCTACTTCACTGGTCAGTGGTCACTCTGTTTTCTGGACAAATAAACACGTTAATTTTATTCACATAAACAATATAATACACATGACAACAAAAAGAACAATTCCACCACTCACTCTACCACCACTACTTGAGTCTACTTCATCAACACCACATTCAGGCCAGTCCTCTCTCTCCCACCCATCCCACAAACACTCTGACACTAGCATCTCACCAGTACCCTTAAAACACGTGATCGTCACGTGTTCACCCCTCTTATAGGGAGCCCCGCTACTAGACGGGGCCGGGGTGATATTACCATTACTAATGCTACTGAGAGGCAGGGGGCAACCCTCGTGGCAAGTATAAGAGCTAGTTGGAGAGAGTTCAGAGGCAGGGGATCCCAGATCAGTAGTCCGGCCGGGGATAGTCTCACAGCTAACATGTGGAGATGTAGAGAGTGGTAGAGAGTACCCTGGTTCACACTGGATTGTATAGACATCTCCTGGTGGTAGGTTGTGAGGGTCCCTCACCCCATTCTCAACACTAGGTGGCTCACATGGCTGGTACTCTACAGTACACGTTGGCAGGTCATGTGTTATTTGTCCATCTAGACATTCCATCTCTACCCGCCCCACTGAATATGTACCTGTAGGGCAACTGATCATGGCTGCATCAACCCCATTCCTCATCGTCCTGGTGCCCTCCACTAGTTGTAGTCCTGTATAGGGGTCTATCAGGCGCCCTGAACTCACCACAGGTACCTCGCAGTCCCTTTTACAGTCCACTAGAGGGTCGTGTCGGGTCTGTCTGTAGTGACCAACTGTGTCAGTTAGTGAGGTGACAGAGCATGTTAACTGGAAGTTTCCAGTACGGGTAGCTGTTGGAGAGTACCCATTATCACAGGATATAGTGAGGTTAACCTTCTCTCCCACTGACAATAGAGCCGCATCCTGGGGAAGAGTAGAAGTTAGTAAAAGAGATATCATCTTGAAGAATATGACTTACCCGTTCAGTGGTTACTTTTAGCTCGGCATAGTTTGAGTAAGAGGTGAGGGTGTTAGTGGTGTCCCCGTAGAATACAATATCCGAATTACACATGGCCAGACATTCACTTCCTGTCGTGTGGAGATATATATGTGAAATGGAGCTCATTACGTCTAGATAAAGTGAGAGGAATGACGGGAGGTGAAAAGAAAACATCTAGATAATTCAACACACAGTTATGAGTTAGGCCGACAAACGAATGTCACAAGCAGGGGGAGAAACCTACCTGTTACAGTCCATGTCCCATTCTTAGCACACCTCCCGTATATCAAGTCCTCTCCTAGAGCAGTACTGTACCCCGCCTCACATTTTACTTGGTAATCCCTCTCCACAAAAACATAGTTCGCATCACTAGATAGATAGGGAGACGATAAAGGGGGAGGACGAAGGATTGGGGAGAGTTGTGTTGCTCACACCGCAAGCGCTCTGTGAGGGATCGGTAGATCAAGGGGAGAGGGATTCCCACCTGTATAGTTTGTAGTGAGGCTGTGACTCATGAAGTGTAGTGGCATCACACATCACTGCACTGTTTAGTTCATCAACACTAACACATCTAGGATGGGGGTCTATCTGCTGAGTGGTAGTGTTATCACTGTCATCATTTTCTTTTATTGGCGGATCAAAACCTGTAGGAATGGGGCATCATTATCACTATTCACTGTTCATCAGGACATGTTTCCTGATACGGGGTTTGAGTCGAACAATACATCCTTTATTCTAGCTAAGAATCTTATTATTAACACGGTTGTCTCAAGTACCTTCGTCAGTACATGTATATGTTACAGCCCCTACTAGGATGTGTCTGGTAGGACAGAATACTGTTACAGTCAGGCCCACAGGGACATACAGGAAACTAGCGTCTCCTTCATCAGCTGCTTGGTATGTGTTACAGGGCAGTTTAGTGTTGTTGTACCATCCCTCAACCTGGGGAGGAGAGTTGGGAGTAAAGAAGGGAGATATGTAGGTCAGGAGCTGGAATTGAAAGATGTTGCTAAACTCTAAACCCTGCTCATCATAAGGAACCCTCAGTACCTTGCAGCTGAGATCGTCATACTCATCAAATGGTAGCATGGTACAGGCATCGGTTAGACCATCAACCACCCCAGAACAAAACAGGAGATGAAGTAATATTGTCAGCATTGTCACTATCCTTGTGATTTGGGCAGTGCCGAGACGGGGGAACCTTAGAGAGGCCTCAATCTGGCCAATATATGGATCACAAATACTATACTAGTAGAGCAGTCACAACATGTGTAGTGTGTACAAAACAAGCACTCTTGTTAGGGAGGAGGGATAGAGGGAGTGAACACATTCGCCACGTGATCAGCTTGACGAACATCATCAAATCTATCTAACTCTCTCACTCACTCTCTCTCTCTCTCTCTCTCTCTCTCTCTCTCTCTCTCTCTCTCTCTCTCTCTCT
>AVPN01000079.1:26091-45265 GCA_000695325.1 Pleurobrachia bachei | reverse complement strand
AGAGAGAGAGAGAGAGAGAGAGAGAGAGAGAGAGAGAGAGAGAGAGAGAGAGAGAGAGAGCGAGAGAGAGAGAGAGAGAGAGAGATAGAGAGGTAGATAAGACGGAAAAAGAGAGAGAGAGATATATGCGTTTGTTGTTAACAACTACTATAGCTACGCTTAAGGTTTTGCGGTTTTACATCACGTAACGGCTAACACACTTGTTTTTAGCTTGAGTAGTCTTACTTCCCAGTAACATAATTCTTTATTTCGCCATGACTCCTTCAACCGCATCTGAATGTGTAGTTGAGTTGACGTGAATGAGTGGGTGGGCTGTTTGTTATTTGATATTCAGCTAGTGTGGTACTTTCCCAGTGATAAATTCAACCGTGGGAACCCGACCTGCTCAATAGACTCACAGTTGCCCGTACCTCATTTCCTTGTCAGCTGAGCTCAGTATAATATGCGGGTTTTATACCAATTTCTATCTCGTTATTCTCATATTCCAATATTGTCTGCTCATTAGTGACTTATTAACAGAACTCTGCCATGCTTTGATTCACAGAATATGTACATATTGTTTATCGGCGACATATTCTTGCTTAGTCTTTGTTCAATGATTTAGCCTTTGTTCAACTTCAATCGCCCTGTTTCAATTGTGTATTATATTCTTTCACTCAGATATGGTTGACTGTGGAAATGATACAACAAACAGCACAGACCACTACTGTCTATATCATGTACCGTGGGCAGATACCCTGTTTGGTATCGCATCCCTTCTCTCGGCCCTATTTGGCATGGTCGGCAGTGCCATGCTGATAAAGCTCTATTTACCACTCCACCGATCTCTGCCCGCAAAGTTATTTCTGGTTATAGCGGCTAATGATCTCGTAACGTCACTATTCGGAGCCCTCCCGTTCTCCCTACCACGACTAGACCACGAAACCCTCAACTGGGCGTTCTACGTCCCCTTCCTATGTAACTCATTTGGGGTCCTACTCAACATTAGTGAACGGTATTCAGTGTTTCTCATTGCAGTTCTCAGCACGACGAGAGCATGGGCACTAAAGTTCCCCCTTCGTCGTATCAAACAATGGATTATCCTGGTGTTATTAGGGAGTTATCTGACCCTCCAGATACTCCTCGCCTCACTCCCATTCTACGCTGGCAAGCTGTACTGGTATGATGATGTGTATACTGTGTGTACATGGAATGTAGATGATATAATCCCATACTCTGAGGAAACAGCAGCTCTATACAAGACGACCTTCCAGTTCCTAATCCTCATCCCCTTCTCCATCCCCTCCCTGTTTGTTATAATGAGTTGTGTGGTGTGTGTGGTGTGTCTACAGAAGTCCATCAACAGGAGGAAGTTTATTAACGGGGGCAGGAACAGGAAATCTACAGTCCTGGCTGCTACAGAGGGAGGGGGCGGAGGGAACACTAAGAACAAAGCTAGTATAACAGTGGTGATATTTACCATAACCTACATCACTCTCCATGTGCCTCTCTGGATATTTCTGATGCTGTTCCTCGTAATGTCGGAAGGAAAACTACAGATGGACTTCGCCGCCAAACTGCCAATTTACCTGTTTGTGTTTAGTAGTAAAGTGAGCGTGTTTATTAACGCTGGAATTAACCCCATTATAGTTGTATCACGGACTAAATCAATGCAAGAATCTTTCAAGACAGATGTTCTAAGATTCACAGAGACTATCCGCCGTACAACACGAATTAGCAACAGTGGCTACCCAATGACTAGTTTTGTGTCCCCAATGGGCTCCCCGGGGTTGGGGCCAGGGCGTGCTGGTATGATGTTTAGAGCTGCGTCCAGAATATCTGTAGTAGCTGCCAGGTCAGCCAGGACTAGTGCTGAAGATTTGAAGACTGTCGTTGAGACCCCTACCTAGAGTTGTGAGATGTGTTCTGTTGAATGATTCTTAGCAAACCAAAACAACGTGTTTAGATTTGTTTACTGTCTGTCTGGTTACTGGCGACCCCCGTTCTGATTCCCTGAGTCGCCAGACAGTTAACATGGCTGATTTGGGGTATCCCTAAATCCACCATCAACAACTCAATTACCCCCCTTCCCTCTCTCCCTCCACAGGTGAAGCAGTACTTCCAGATGTTTGACGTGGTGTCCCATCTCTACATGAAGGATTCAACGGACCAGCCCACCACTGCAGCTACTGACCCTACTACTGCTATCATCAGCCCCACTCAATCCAGCCTCCTAGACAGGTCACAGGTATAGTAAACTGATATATCTCCTAGTTTTTGGTGGGGTTTCTGATGTGGTCATGAGACATGAGATCCATGATGAAGTCTCTTATCTATCTCATCAGAGTATTTTTAGTTTAGGTTATTATAGTTTTCAAAATCACACGTTTTTAGAATTTTAAGTTTTAACATCGGACATGCACAATCATTCATGCACTGACAATTAATAACTTCACTACTTCATCGCTACTTCAAACAGAGCTAAGAGATTGTAAACACACATGATCAGGGGTTGGTACACTCACTCTCACTTCCTCCTCCACCTGCACCCCCCAATCCTGACCTAGTTTAAACCTCACATACTGAACTAGAACACTAAGAGCAGACTCACTGGGCATCACCACACACTGGCTGCCTGCAGAACTAATAGACACAGTATCAGGGTCATGAAATGAAAGGGTAGAGGCTGGTCTATTGTACACATATCTATAGATAATATCCTCACTGGATGCCGCATTACCACTCTGTCTCCTGCTGTTCCGTGCGCTGTAGAACTGCAGGGCTGCTACATCAGCTTGGGAGGGCAGACAGAGGGATTGTGTAGCTGTCAATTGTAGTTCGGTAGAGGAGCATCTCCTAGATGATGGAAGTTCTACCCTAGTACAACATTCAACTAGGAGGGTCGGTGCAGGCTGTTCAACTACCACAGATAGAGATGTGTCTGTAGTTATGAGAGGATAGGATGACGTCATATGATCTGATGACGTCATGTTATCTGACGTCACTACAGCCAGGGAGGACACCTGGTCTGTAGTACCGGAGGAGGTGACGATATCCAGTGAGCTGACGGTAGTGATGTCAGAACCAGGATCTGCTGTTGTAGTGGTTGTAGAGGCTGGGATGTAACCCAGGTTCTCCCAAGAAGATAGAGAGTCCAGGTCGGACACTGTCGTGGAATCTAGCTCCCACAACTTCCTATAATTAGAGAGGTTACAGTTGCTTCAAGGTTACCTTATGTAGCTAATACTGTGATCTGTGAAGGTGGAGCAACGATCATCAAGGACGATCAGCTGTATATTCTTCATGGATTTACTTCTTTATTTGTACCTGTGTAGTTCATCGATATTATCCACTATGTTCCCCTCCATCTCGTGTGTTAGATGCTTACAGAACCCCTTCAGATCTTCCAGAGTTTCTTCGTAGTCAGCTACCAGCTCCTCAACCGGGATCACCTGGATAATGTAGTGGATTGTGTGGGGCTTGGCAACAGCATTAGCGTGATTGTGTCACTTAAATAAGGGATTAAAGGGGATTGGGAAACTGGAAAACTTGAAAACCCCAAAACTGGAAAACCTAAAACTGGAAAACCGGGAATAAGGTCGTTACCTCATTTATGTCCCCTTACCTCATTAATTTGTTCCGTAACCTCATTCTTGATCTCTACGATCTTGTCGTATTTTTTCTTCATAGGGACTAGCAGGGCTGCCAGTACAGGGGCAGCCTTGTCCAATACTTCCTCTACATCTCTTTAGGGGAGGAAGGGGTCAATCTGAATATGTCATTTTCACAGGGAGCCCAATCTATACTTGCTCTCATCTATCGAACCCCACAGTGGGTTTTTAGTGCAGTGTGAGCTACAATCTATAAATTCTGTGACAGTCTAACAGTAACTATAAACCCCTCCTACCTCTCCTCCGCTTTGGGTAACTCGTCATCCAGGTATCCCATCAGATCCTCAACCATGTCCGTCTCAGCTTCCACCTCCCCTCTCAGCTTTCTCCTGGGTAATAGACACTTGTTTTACGGGTGCTGTGTAGCTGTGAGGGTTAGGCAGGGCTATAGGTCTGTGCTGTTAATAGATCTATGTTGTTAATAATCCGGTACCAGACCTACTGCTACTACAGTACACGGAGAGACTGAGAGATAGAGAGAGGGATATAGAGAAAGAGGGCGGGGTGAGCTATCATGAAAATAGTAGCCAACAGACCTGACTAAGATTTAAACATGATTATCATACGTGAATCATTATACATACATGTGTGTTAACAAATGACTTTATTAAACAAACTTAAGTCTAGTCGGCATACAGAAGAGTAAAAGACGTAATCAGACCTACTTTACGATGAGAAATGACAGCAACTATCAGCTCTTGCTGAGCTGTAACCTCTAGTAGAATCCTCTTTTTCGCTGTCAAAGCAATGCGTAATGAGAATAGGAGGGGGCCAATGCTCTGAAATAACAGCTCTTCCTTGATTCTCACTACTTGACCCCTATAAAATCTCGCTACATCTCACTACCAACTCACTACCTCCCTGTCAATGCTCTGGCCACTATACCTCCCTCACCTCAGAGTGTCCATCTGATCATCACTGTATTTGTTTGCTGCCCTGTTGAACAGGACCTTGTACATTAAAATCTCCGGACCCAGAACCATCGTGAATCAGTACCACCCCTAACAAAGCAATAACAACATCAAATATATATTATCATCCCATCATGTTATCGCAGTTTAATTGAAAACCAATCTAGACAAACGGCGTGGGAGAGGTGTTCCTCAGATTCAGGATATGACCTTTTCCTCGATTAACAATGACAGCTGAGAGATTCACAGAAAGTCTAACAATTCAAGGAGAGAAATGAAGATGTGTAGGAACGATCTATTTTAAACGTGTTACTTACATTAGCTATCTCTCTCGAATCGCTCTCTCATCGTAATTTAGGATAATTGATAATCATCTCTCTCTCGCGCTAATCTACCTGCCCGTTCTTTCTCCCTTTCTCCCTCCCTTTCTCTCCCACCGTTAATCTACCCAAAAGTAACAAGCCGACATTCGCCAGATCAAAGTCTTATTTTACTGGAGAGTCACAAATTATAAATAGATCCAACAACAACAATTATAGTTCATACTGGCATCAATCTGCTAATGAAATGTACTGTTCTTGTCAAACTCAATCACTCAAGTCTCAACTGATATGATATCAAGAGTTCTTTCTATCCCTGGTCTCTCACAACTGATATAAGACTGAAGCCTGTCCTCTAGCCATGTACACAATTAAAGAAACTAAAATAGTTCACGCGTGAATTGGTTCCTCTTCCTGACTAGTCCCTGATCGTCTCCACAGTCTCCTAAACACAACCCAGTACACCAGATCCATACAATTTAAACATCGCTCTTTGACACATATCAAAACATGCCACAACGTTTCCATCTAAAAAGGGAGGAGGAGTAATGAATTCTCGTAGAGTCGACTAGAAAAGGAGGGTTATAAATTAGGGAAAGTCTAAAATAAGTTACCTGTTTAAATGTGACAGAGCATGATTAGGCAGGCAACAAGGTAGTTGAAGACAAAGCGTACACTACAGCTGGATTTAGATTTTCTCTCTCTCTCTCTCTCTTTCTCTCTCTCTCTCTCTCTCTCTCTCTCTCTCTCTCTCTCTCTCTCTCTCTCTCTCTCTCTCTCTCTCTCACCTCCCCACAACACCATTACTGTCTGCACTCCACCAAACTAAGTGTTTTTCAATGTGGGGAGAACTTTACACTACCAAACCACAGGCAGAAACTTTCAGTGCATTGGTCTGACAGAGCAGGAAATGATTTGGTAGTTATTCAATATCATAGGGATCTTTGGGCAATTCGAGAAAAAAGGTTAAGACGGAATAAAATAAACGAATAATATAGCACCTGCCTATCCGGGATCTCGGTATCTCTTCAATATAATATCCTTTCTCGGTTTCTTCCCCATCTCTCTCACTCTCCCTCTCTCTTCCTGATTACAGGTGTAGCTTGGGATAACCGCATATCTAAAACTCACAATTATATTCTTCATGTGAAATACTAACGGAGAGATAGTCACATGCCATTATTCTAGTGCTAATATCTTCAAAGGTTCACTAGTCAGTAGGATAGATCGACCAAATCAACATAGATTCATCCCTTATTCTAGTGCTAATATCTACAAAGGTTCACTAGTCAGTAGGATAGATCGACCAAATCAACATAGATTCAATTCACCAGCTAGGTCATCTCACCGTGTTATTGGAACATCCCACACTATCCGGATCCCTTGCCACCGCGATCGCGGTCACACGGGGTAGTGTGGACTAAGGGTCGACCCTCTCTCCACCCTTAGTCCCCCTCCCCACATCTAGTTTCCCCTACTTCCCACCCTTACTCCCACTCCGCGGCCCGCCTGATCATTTACACTATTCTTTCAGGAAGCGGACTACTTTCTACATCTGGTGGAACAGTTTCCTGAGTACCCAAGAAGATACCAGTCATTTGTTGAGGGGCCCACTACCTGTGAGGTAACATTGTTTATTATACATTACTAATGCCTGAATATTACCGAGTCAATCGATGTGGGGGGAGGAGGTCCATCTCCACCCATGTTCGCCAGTATCAGGGGAGCTGAACCTGGCAGAGGTACTGCAACTAGATAATGAGGATGTAATTAACAGTGTTCCTGATAATGATAATACCAACCTGACTGGAGATGATAACCAACTACTACACGGCTCCTCTGCTGCCAACACTGGTTAGATCCATTCCCCCAGGGTTCATGTTAGGGAGAGGATTGCAATAGAACGGTATTTTGGTGTGCATAATCCCGAAACATCAACAACTGATGAACTGGTTTGGTTTGGTATGGTTCGACTTTACCTCGCACTTTGCCTGATGAACTGGTTTTACATCATGCATCCAACCTCAAAATATACTATCTCTGACTAATTACCACTTGCTACTATTTGCTACACCATTCCCCTCTAGATTGTTCAGATGTAGAACTGGCTGAGTGTGCTATGACTGCCGAAACTGTCAATAATCTACCTCCCCTGGGGGAAAACCGGTGCAGTCCCTCTAGAAGGAGTGGTATCCTGGGATGACTGGTCTCGTGTCTCTCACCCTGCCTATCACCCTCAATGTCACCAAGAGGGAGGATGGTCAGTGACAGTGGGAGGGGAGGGATGGTCAGTGATAGTGACACCATACCTGATGAGGATGAGGAGGATGAAGAAGAGGGGGACGATGTGAGGTATGTGTATTAGACGGAGTTGGGATTAGCTGTTAGTTTTATACGCTCCTAAAGACGCTATTTTCCCACCTAATCTTTAAGGAACTTTGTCACTTTGACCCTCCTAATCTCTGAGAAACTTTCCTCAACCCAATAAACAAATAATACGCTTTTTTTGTGTTGCATAACAGAGAATTACTGAACTCATGTCCCCCAGGGATATTGATGTGTTATCTGACACTAGTAGGAATGAGAGGGCGATCCAGTCTCAAATTGAAGCAACTTTTACACCGGACCTAGCACAGACAAGTTACGTGCAGTTGTGCCGTCTAATTGGCCAAGTCACTCTTCGAAGGTAATACTGAATTTCATTTTTCGATATTTCTGATGAAACAATGAAACTGATGTGTCCCTTGTTCGACCCTATTTCACCCCGGTTAAGTTTAGAGTTCATAACCAGGTTCCCCTCGATAAATAGAACGCTGGATAACATAGAGCTTGTGGAGACACTTGCCTACATGGACATCCCATTAACCGAACCAATACAAGAACAACGAGAGAAACGAAGGTATATAATATCTGTCTGCCTGTGTGTCTGTCCGTGGTGTCTTGAATTCCCTCCTCAATCAGTCTAACACATCCTTCTATTCTCCCTAAGGTACCTCTCCTCAGAGAGTTCCCCATCCTACTGCTACCCCTCCACCTACCTGAGCTGTAAACCACTAGACCAGACCGAGAGTCTAACTGGGAACTGGAGGAAGGCTCTGGGGAACAGTGTGGCTGCATCAGCTGATCACCATTACACCTTCAAGAGTAATCCTCTGCAACAATACAAAGGTACATCCCTGGCTCCATCCCCCGGTCCGGCCTAAGCTATGCCAAGTACACCACATGAGGGAGGATGGTCAGTGACAGTGGGAGGGGAGGGATGGTCAGTGATAGTGACACCATACCTGATGAGGATGAGGAGGATGAAGAAGAGGGGGACGATGTGAGGTATGTGTATTAGACGGAGTTGGGATTAGCTGTTAGTTTTATACGCTCCTAAAGACGCTATTTTCCCTCCTAATCTTTAAGGAACTTTGTCACTTTGACCCTCCTAATCTCTGAGAAACTTTCCTCAACCCAATAAACAAATAATACGCTATTTTTATGTTGCATAACAGAGAATATCTGAACCCAAGTTCCCCCAGGGATATTGATGTGTTATCTGACACTAGTAGGAATGAGAGGGCGATCCAGTCTCAAATTGAAGCAACTTTTACACCGGACCTAGCACAGACAAGTTACGTGCAGTTGTGCCGTCTAATTGGCCAAGTCACTCTTCGAAGGTAATACTGAATTTCATTTTTCGATATTTCTGATGAAACAATGAAACTGATGTGTCCCTTGTTCGACCCTATTTCACCCCGGTTTAGAGTTCATAACCAGGTTCCCCTCGATATATAGAACGCTGGATAACATAGAGCTTGTGGAGACACTTGCCTACATGGACATCCCATTAACCGAACCAATACAAGAACAACGAGAGAAACGAAGGTATATAATATCTGTCTGCCTGTGTGTCTGTCCGTGGTGTCTTGAATTCCCTCCTCAATCAGTCTAACACATCCTTCTATTCTCCCTGAGGTACCTCTCCTCAGAGAGTTCCCCATCCTACTGTTACCCCTCAACCTACCTGAGCTGTAAACCACTAGACCAGACCGAGAGTCTAACTGGGAACTGGAGAAAGGCTCTGGGGAACAGTGTGGCTGCATCAGCTGATCACCATTACACCTTCAAGAGTAATCCTCTGCAACAATACAAAGGTACATCCCCTCCCTTTCCTCACCCCCTCCCTCCCTCTCCCGGTACCATAAACCTGCCCAGTACACCATGGTCCACAATATTCGACGTAAACTATGTTTTAATTTCGGTATCTGAGTAACAGTGATATTCCAGGACACACGGATAAGATTAATGCCCTGGCTGTCTCTAAAGATGAGTGTTTCCTGCTTAGCGGATCTAAAGACAAGACGGTGGTGCTGTGGGACCTCAAGGAGAGTGGTAGTGGGTTGGGAGGGAGGATTAAGAGGTTTGAGGAACATTCCCGGCCTGTGCTGGGTGTTGTGTATCAGGAATACGAGTACAAAGTGCTGTCCATGGACACCAACCAGATTGTGGTAGGTGGACAGTTTGGGACATGGGGATATGGGTGTGGGAGGTCATGTTGTCAACAAAGCAGCCATTTTCAATGATCATCTATATTTCCAGGTGACTGATTTGGAGAGAGAGAAAGTTGTGAACAAGTACGACAGTAAGAATGGCCTAGTGATCGCATCTCTGCCCCGGGCAACCCATAGATTCATTCAAGGTACTTATATAGGATAGTGATCAGTGTGATTCAAAATACCCGGACAAATCCCGTTCCCCCGAGTATTCGTGGTCCGACTGTTTGGCGGCGCCATACCCCATTTGATTCGATAGTGCGCTCAGATCGGGTCGGCGGCGCCAGACAGTGGTCCGATTGCTGCAGCAGTAGATAACATGTTATTGTACCCTCCCCCCCCATTGACAGGTTCGGGTGATAACTTCCTTCGTATATTTGATACACGAGTAAAGGATGCGGCTGTTATGGAGTGGAAGCTAACTGCCCTGGCCCAGCCCCACCCCATCAGAACAATGAGCTGTGATCCCGGGGGTATGTGGATAGCAACTGGGTTCTCTTCAGGTAACAATAGTGGGGATCAGAGACATTATGGAAGCTATGGGAGACATGTTTTATTGGGGTAGTAAGGCCCTAGTATGAGAATATTTTGTGACCTGTGTTGTAACCCCATGATGTGAATTGTGACCCTCCCTCTCTACCCCCAGGTTTGGTGTATGTGTTTGATCTGCGGGTGGGGACCCTCTCTTCCTCGTGTCGTCACCACCTTCAAGAGATAACAGGCATGATGGTAGGCAGCTAATGGATCAGTCTACACGACATCGAGTGACAGTAGTGTGTCAGTGTGTCATTGGAAACGATCCAAGACTTTTAGTGAGGGACAACCACCTGATAATAGTGAGTGAAGTGGTTGGGTGGTTGAGTGAAGTGGTTGGGTGGTTGAGTGAAGTGGTTGGGTGGATGTGTGAAGTGGTTGGGTGGTTGGGTGAAGTGGTTGTGGTTGAGTGAAGTGGTTGGGTGGATGTGTGAAGTGGTTGGGTAGTTGAGTGAAGTGGTTGTGGTTGAGTGAAGTGGTTGGGTGGTTGGGTGAAGTGGTTGAGTGAAGTGGTTGGGTGGTTGAGTGAAGTGGTTGGGTGGTTGAGTGAAGTGGTAAGGTGAAGTGGGATGATGGATTATTGATCGGAACCCATCTAAATTGACTAAACTAACCAACCCTCCCCATCACATCTGACCCCCATCTCCCTTTGGATCCATTGCATCCTATATTCGCGTATGTGAGATCGATCTCGGTCGCTGCGCGACCTCGATCTCACTCAGGCTTCCATGTAGCCAACATCTCCCTCCCCTTCGCAACCACATTCCTCCTCTCCCCACCACATCTAACGCCCATCTCCCTCCCATTAGCAACCACATCTAACGCCCATCTCCCTCCCCAGAGTATCAAGGTACACGGGATGGTATTGTTGCAGGATGCACCCAGGAAGAGGACCTAGTTACTATTAGTAACGGTTACCGGGTAACAACCATCAACAACCCTGCATCTGCTACATCTGTGAAACTCAGATCTGAGTTATTCAAGGGAGGTCTCACAGCAGTGGCCTCGTTACCAATGAATAGACTGTTGGTGCTAGGTAGTGATGGCGGGACAATACGCCTTATGGAGTGACACACTGACTTCTTTTATTTTGTGTTGTGATGTGTTTTTATCCTTAATCTGTTTATAAGTTTGCAGCTAAGAAGATCTGTCCCATATTTTCCTAAATCCCCGGTATCTAAAACCCTGTACTTGTAGCACCATGCCCATGGGGCAATGAATATCCAGCCATTTTCCGGGTTTGATTTTTGAGAGATTGAGATTTTATGAGAGATCATGGGGTGTTGTACCGTGTCATGTGTAAAGTTGGTAAATAGTGTGACAACTGACACCCTTTGACTCCATTGCAGCCTATATGTGAGGATCGATCTCAGTCGCGCGCGACGTCGATCTCACTTAGGCATCCATGTGACAACTGACACCCCATGGTGTCATCGACAACTCGCACATATCTGTGGAGAGGTATACCAGTGACACCCCATGATCTCTCTGTTGAATTAAAAGACAACTGATTTTGTGTAATGAAAAGAGCGATTAATATAAAAGTGTGACTTTCAAATAAGGTACTGTAAAAACATTTCTATTAAGTTAAAAAGCCTTGATTAACAGAGCTGTTTTTTTATCTCGCAGACTAAATCTGGAATTTAACACACCAAACACTGTCCTTCTCTTCTCTACCACTATCTCTCTCCACTGTGTTAACTTTCAGTCTTTAGCATTTCTGACAACATTTCGGAGTACCAGGCGCTTTAGCACACCCATTATCTGTCTTCTTCGCTTTGAGGGGTTTACTCATGATCTCATAGCAGTATTCACTCTCTTCCAGGGGGTCACAGTAACGGGGCGATGTTTCATCGTCTGTATATCTGGGACGGGGAAGGGTTAGTTAGCAGTGTGATACATCTGTTGTGTGGTAAAGCAGGTCACCAAGTGAGAGTTCATTGAAAACTAGGGGCACTATTGGGGCGGTTGCCATGGCAATTATGTGGTTCATGTGGTTGCCATGGCAACTATGTGGTTCATGTGGTTTGAGACTCACTTGAGGACATCCTTGAAGAAGTGGATAGATCGGGAGTTGTGTTTGAACACGGTCACCATCATTTTCTTCATAGATGTGGTAGACCCGATCAATTCGAGTATCTGCATCATAAACTTTCCAACTCCCTTACTTCTCATCTCATCCACTACTTGAACCTGTAAACAATGAGTGAAGGATAAGCAGGGATGTTTTCAACTTGTTCAACCTCCCACTAGTGATCCAATTAGCTGTCTAGCGAAACCGACCCGACCTGAATGCACTGTCAAAATGGGTCTGGCCCCGCCAGACAGTCATCGTTGACATACCTGGTTCGACCCCCAGGTGGCTATGTCACCAAACAGTGACATAGTGTGAGACTCACCTCGTAGTAATATAGCACCTCTTCCTCCCCATAGTGTGAGACTCACCTCATAACAAAGTGATCATGGGGTGTTGTACCGTATCATGTGTAAAGTTTGTAAATAGTGCGACAACTGACACCCTTTGACTCCATTGCAGCCTATATGTGAGGATCGATCTCAGTCGCGCGCGACGTCGATCTCACTTAGGCATCCATGTGACAACTGACACCCCATGGTGTCATCGACAACTCGCACATATCTGTGGAGAGGTATACCAGTGACACCCCATGATCTCTCTGTTGAATTAAAAGACAACTGATTTTGTGTAATGAAAAGAGCGATTAATATAAAAGTGTGACTTTCAAATAAGGTACTGTAAAAACATTTCTATTAAGTTAAAAAGCCTTGATTAACAGAGCTGTTTTTTTATCTCGCAGACTAAATCTGGAATTTAACACACCAAACACTGTCCTTCTCTTCTCTACCACTATCTCTCTCCACTGTGTTAACTTTCAGTCTTTAGCATTTCTGACAACATTTCGGAGTACCAGGCGCTTTAGCACACCCATTATCTGTCTTCTTCGCTTTGAGGGGTTTACTCATGATCTCATAGCAGTATTCACTCTCTTCCAGGGGGTCACAGTAACGGGGCGATGTTTCATCGTCTGTATATCTGGGACGGGGAAGGGTTAGTTAGCAGTGTGATACATCTGTTGTGTGGTAAAGCAGGTCACCAAGTGAGAGTTCATTGAAAACTAGGGGCACTATTGGGGCGGTTGCCATGGCAACTATGTGGTTCATGTGGTTTGAGACTCACTTGAGGACATCCTTGAAGAAGTGGATAGATCGGGAGTTGTGTTTGAACACGGTCACCATCATTTTCTTCATAGATGTGGTAGACCCGATCAATTCGAGTATCTGCATCATAAACTTTCCAACTCCCTTACTTCTCATCTCATCCACTACTTGAACCTGTAAACAATGAGTGAAGGATAAGCAGGGATGTTTTCAACTTGTTCAACCTCCCACTAGTGATCCAATTAGCTGTCTAGCGAAACCGACCCGACCTGAATGCACTGTCAAAATGGGTCTGGCCCCGCCAGACAGTCATCGTTGACATACCTGGTTCGACCCCCAGGTGGCTATGTCACCAAACAGTGACATAGTGTGACACTCACCTCATAACAATATAGCACCTCTTCCTCCCCATAGTGTGAGACTCACCTCATAACAATACAGCACCTCTTCCTCCTCATCAAAATCAAATTTAAAATGAGCGAAGGCGATCACTTTAGAGGCGTATAGTGCCCGATAATCCTTGGTACCTAAGAAGAGGGAGTCAAGTCGAAAGTTTTCCTTCCCGTTCCATCCCCAATCACTCGCCTCGTACTCTGCACAGGACACATGGTTAGAAATAAATGAGAGATATGAGTAGAGATGATTTTGGTGGACTTCTCTGAGAAAGGACTACTGAGGAGGCCAAATACAGTTCGGTTGTGGCTTTATATCTAAGACTTGTGGGCTACAGTTCAACTTGTTCAAGTTGATGATCGTGTCATCGTTCATGACTGCCCAGTACCCCCCTCTTATTTATAGTACATACCTTTCTTCATGTTGGTCTCAAGCAGGTTGAAGATGCTCTCAAAATCTGAATCTGCTAGGTTAGCAAAATGGGTACATTCAATTGACAGATCTAGGCCATTCCTTGTATATTTCTGGAACGGTTTAAAGGATGCAAGGTGGTCGTTGGTGGGGAGGTTTGCCTTGTTCAACCTCATTTGAGACTCTCCAAGGGCTGCCAAGTTTTCCTTTCTCTGCAGCTTCTTCTCTTTGCTCTTAGAGATCTTCTTAGCAGCCATGATATACCTACACAGTGGAAGAATTGGGTGTAGGTGGGGAACACCTCCTGCAGTGGAGAGAGTGGAGAGTGGGCAGGGGGAGAGTCATGGATAGGGAGTGGGAAGGGGGAGAGAGTGGAGAGTGACCGTGGGTAGGGGGAGAGTCATGGATAGAGAGTGGGTAGGGGGAGAGTCATGGATAGAGAGTGGGTAGGGGGAGAGTCATGGATAGAGAGTGGGTAGGGGGAGAGTCATGGATAGAGAGTGGGTAGGGGGAGAGTCATGGATAGAGAGTGGGTAGGGGGAGAGTCATGGATAGAGAGTGGGTAGGGGGAGAGTCATGGATAGAGAGTGGGTAGGGGGAGAGTCATGGATAGAGAGTGGGGAGTGGGAGAGTCATGAATAGAGAGTGGGAAGGGGGAAGGGGGAGAGAGTGGAGAGTGACCGTGGGTGGGGGGAGAGTGGAGAGTGGGGACTTGGTACTGGGTGGGGGTAGGCCGTAGGGGGTAAGCAGGGTACACACTGGAGTAGGGTATTGGGTATTCATGGTCATGGGGTTATAATGGGGTTAAGTATCAGTAAATAGAAACTAAAATGTGGCATAGAAATGAGAGAGACGGACACTCGGCTACCAAACTAAAACATATATATGAATAAGTTGACTAGAAAACATTTCACTTGAACAATGACTGCAGCGCCTCTCTAACATTATCCACTACAGTGTTAGGCTGCATTTCCTTCCTCTCAATCCCCCATCTCTCATCTTCTTTTCGTTTGAATTCTTCATCATAGTCCTGCCACCCCTCAGCAGGCTGACCCGCTCGCAACCAGTTCTTGTGCCAGTCCCTGAACCACAAGGCAAATGAACAAAACGCTACCGTCATGATCATAATCTGAGGAAGGGTAGACCAGTTTAGAAAGTCAGTTATAGAGTGAAATTAGAAGGCATTGTAAAATACTCGATTGTGATTTAGGCCAATTGTGGGTTTTCTACCTTTTTAGGTGCTTTGTTTATTCCTCTCAATTTGTCCTGACTAGGACGGGAAATCTTTGAGTTCTCCATATCAGTAGTTCCTCACATTACCTACAAACTAGATCAGAGAATGTTTGTTGTTAGTTCTAGTGTTAAGGTAGTTTACTTTTAGATCTATAACCAATGCTAAGTCTGTAAAAAGTTCTTATCAACTAACATCTAACACACATCAAACAGCTCGATAGCAGATCCAAAAATAGTCCAGGGATCAGTTCATAGTTCTCACTCTACTGCAGTATTTGTGAGTGTCAGGGAATGGTCTTGGCAAATTAAAACACACTTCACTTGTGTTTATCAACTTCCAGGGGGATGGTGATTCCATACTTATTCTCTAATTCCTTCAGCTTCTTCTTCTGCTCCGTTTCATTCTGTTTAGCTTTCTCCATTTTGTTGAACATAAATGCGTATCCTCCGACAAACAGAACCCCGAGAAGTGCGAATTCCTGTATGGGATAAGGGGGTGAAATCCCTGATAAACAGCTGTGCATACATCACTGTCAGAACTTAGAGCATTGGCGCACGATAACTGTGGTCAGAGCATTGGCCTGACAGACACATCACGAGAGAGAGAGTAGAACTTATTAGTTGTTACTTACCCTGCCTAATCCGCTACTAAGTTTCCTCATTCCAGTGCCCTTTTTGGATAGTCTTGCTACCTTCTCCAGGTCCGGTCTGGGTATCTTCTTTTCAGAATCGGCCATTAGACCTAGTGAGATGGGACTATAGGGAGTATTGGTTGGATAAAATCATACAACATAGTACAGCTGGTGCGGTATGTTAAAAGTGAAGGGTAAATACAGATTTCAAATACAATAATGCGCCAATTAAATCTGCGGATAAAATATATCTTTTTATCTCGTCAAATGTCTATATATTTCAGCTCTCCTTTGAGTTTGATCTTCATTTCTCCATTTGCTCCATGTTTCCTAAGAAATGAAATGGCGTATTAGAAATAGGTAGGGGGAGAGTGTGGAGAGTGACCGTGGGTGGGGAGAGAGTGGAGAGTGGGTAGGGGGAGAGTCATGAATAGAGAGTGGGAAGGGGGAAGGGGGAGAGAGTGGAGAGTGACCGTGGGTGGGGGGAGAGTGGAGAGTGGGGACTTGGTACTGGGTGGGGGTAGGCCGTAGGGGGTAAGCAGGGTACACACTGGAGTAGGGTATTGGGTATTCATGGTCATGGGGTTATAATGGGGTTAAGTATCAGTAAATAGAAACTAAAATGTGGCATAGAAATGAGAGAGACGGACACTCGGCTACCAAACTAAAACATATATATGAATAAGTTGACTAGAAAACATTTCACTTGAACAATGACTGCAGCGCCTCTCTAACATTATCCACTACAGTGTTAGGCTGCATTTCCTTCCTCTCAATCCCCCATCTCTCATCTTCTTTTCGTTTGAATTCTTCATCATAGTCCTGCCACCCCTCAGCAGGCTGACCCGCTCGCAACCAGTTCTTGTGCCAGTCCCTGAACCACAAGGCAAATGAACAAAACGCTACCGTCATGATCATAATCTGAGGAAGGGTAGACCAGTTTAGAAAGTCAGTTATAGAGTGAAATTAGAAGGCATTGTAAAATACTCGATTGTGATTTCGGCCAATTGTGGGTTTTCTACCTTTTTAGGTGCTTTGTTTATTCCTCTCAATTTGTCCTGACTAGGACGGGAAATCTTTGAGTTCTCCATATCAGTAGTTCCTCACATTACCTACAAACTAGATCAGAGAATGTTTGTTGTTAGTTCTAGTGTTAAGGTAGTTTACTTTTAGATCTATAACCAATGCTAAGTCTGTAAAAAGTTCTTATCAACTAACATCTAACACACATCAAACAGCTCGATAGCAGATCCAAAAATAGTCCAGGGATCAGTTCATAGTTCTCACTCTACTGCAGTATTTGTGAGTGTCAGGGAATGGTCTTGGCAAATTAAAACACACTTCACTTGTGTTTATCAACTTCCAGGGGGATGGTGATTCCATACTTATTCTCTAATTCCTTCAGCTTCTTCTTCTGCTCCGTTTCATTCTGTTTAGCTTTCTCCATTTTGTTGAACATAAATGCGTATCCTCCGACAAACAGAACCCCGAGAAGTGCGAATTCCTGTATGGGATAAGGGGGTGAAATCCCTGATAAACAGCTGTGCATACATCACTGTCAGAACTTAGAGCATTGGCGCACGATAACTGTGGTCAGAGCATTGGCCTGACAGACACATCACGAGAGAGAGAGTAGAACTTATTAGTTGTTACTTACCCTGCCTAATCCGCTACTAAGTTTCCTCATCCCAGTGCCCTTTTTGGATAGTCTTGCTACCTTCTCCAGGTCCGGTCTGGGTATCTTCTTTTCAGAATCGGCCATTAGACCTAGTGAGATGGGACTATAGGGAGTATTGGTTGGATAAAATCATACAACATAGTACAGCTGGTGCGGTATGTTAAAAGTGAAGGGTAAATACAGATTTCAAATACAATAATGCGCCAATTAAATCTGCGGATAAAATATATCTTTTTATCTCGTCAAATGTCTATATATTTCAGCTCTCCTTTGAGTTTGATCTTCATTTCTCCATTTGCTCCATGTTTCCTAAGAAATGATTACCGCATAATCTTTATCATTTTATTGTTTTGTTTTACTGGACTGTTTACTGTCAGGCCAATGCTCTGACAGTGACAAATACACTCCCTATATGCTCATTGAGACGTACCCTCTTTAGCGGCCTCTGGAAGGGTTGGTTCTGATGAGTTCTTAAAGGCATCTGACACCGTTATCTTCCCTCCTCTCCTGGATTGGAGTCTCCTTAGTAGCAGCTGATGGGGTCCGAGAACTCGTGTTATCGTCAGTAGTTGCTGGGGAAGATTTGTTAATAAATCAGGCCATACGAGACACTCCGAAAAAGTCCAAGAGAGATGCTTATCATCTCCAGCCCCTCCATGTCATTTGGTATCGAAGACACCTCACACTCTGGGCGACCTTCGCGCGCGCTGGCAAGGGGTTACTTCGTTACCAACCATGTCATATAGTGATAGACTTATATTGAGTGCTCGTAAATCTGATAGGACCCATAGTCCCAGTGGGCAGTACTTCATAAACTCTGCACTACTCGCTGTAAAGCTGTCTCTAGACTCGTCCCCCACCTGTAATTGGGCGGTCGATCAGTTTTGAGTCATTTTATAGAGTTGGTACACAACTTACAAAAGTATTACTGTTCGAGTCCAACATTACAGATTTTTTGACCAGGGGGAAGAGGACAAGACAGACGTACCCAAGCCCCCGACGTGGTGTAGATTTAATAGTCGAACCATTGCCAGCTATAACGGCTGGTTTATCTTTATCAGTCTTGTCTGCTATCTGAACTGCCTTCCTAGACCATTTGTAGACAGTCAGTTTGCACCCTGCACCACCAACCTTCACCCATTTCTTCTCCCTGAGTTAGTGATAAACACATTTTTAGATTTATCAGTTCTTAGAGCGCTGCTAGCTTGTTTCTACATCTTCCACTAGACTAACTTGTGTGAACATTGAACAAGACATTTCCTACTTACCACTTCCGGACTTTATCGATAGAATTCATGGCCCGTTTCAACTCATCCCTCGCCCTGCTTCTCGTCTCTAGCCGAATACTTCTCGACATAGCGCTGACTAGAGGGAGGGAAGTTAGAGTGTAATCCTGCGCTGACAAGGAGAGGGGTTGCAGTGAGTTCTACAAAGGAGGCAGCGCGGGGAGCCGCGCCGTGTGATCTATCTAGGAGACACCGCGCCTCACGTAAAGTAGATGTCAAGAGAACTAACTGGAAAACCACACACACTCAAATTGGATTGCTTGGCTGCGGGGTTTCTGGTTGTTAACTGCACCGGATATATCAACAACAAGGTTATACACAAAATACTGCCGAAGGTAGCGGAGATATACATACACAATATACACACTGGGGGGGTTGATGATTATACATCCTACACGCATTTAAATAGGT
>AVPN01000079.1:4500-18186 GCA_000695325.1 Pleurobrachia bachei | reverse complement strand
GGAGTTATGACCAAAAACGTCCAACTGTACTTTTTCAGCACTGTTAAATATGTTTTTGGTCATAACTCCATCAATTTTTGTTCAAATTGCATGAACCCGGGTTCATTGGAAAGAGGACATTCAGAGCTTTCAAACGAGCCCAAGTTTACGCAATTTGGTCAAGAATTGACGGAGTTATGAACAAAAACGCTCATCCTGAGCCGCGCAGCCAGTTCGTTTTAGTTTCGCCTGCACTTTATAACGTTGGCAAACGCTGCTACCCCAAATCGCACGCGCGATGGGATAAGGCAGCGCTTTTCAATTTATAACGGCGCCCGGAATCTCAGGTCAAGTCGTTTGAAACGCACTTTGAATTCGATTTTGTTATTTTATTTGTTTGCGCGCTGCGCGGCATTGATGAGCACCGTTTAAATCAGTTATTGGTGCGTCTCAACAACATAAGCTTTAGCTTTGTGTCACTGTCATGAGGTCATCAAAATGTCATACTGATAGTCACACACACCATGACCAATCACCAAATCTGATTCTGTCAGAGCATAGCAGGTGCCTGATAGCACCAAATACATTAGCTGTAGCACATTAGACTGCCTGTTGTTTTATGTAGATAAATAAAATATGCGCCTACAATCAAAGATATTTTACCACCTTAAGTGTGTTATGTGTTATTTACAACAGAATATGGGACCTACAACAACTCCATCCTGGTTTTCCTAGTTCAATGTTCATGTTACACAGTAAATTGTTCCTAACTCGCTGGCCCCTGCCGAACGATTCCTAACAGTAACATTTCCTCTAGATAACGATATCTTCAAGTTATAGGGCAAATTGCCGGGCTCTTTCGCCCTACAAAATCAAATGGAGTTAAAATTTAATAATAAAACACTATTAAACTACTGACACACCGACACACTGTATGTTGGCAGATTTAGAAATATATCCATTCGGATGAAAAATGAGCTCTCAAATAACTTAAATATTTGTTCTAGTCTCTGTTATAATATTTTCAGTCTTTCTTTTAAAACACCCAAATAACAGTCTCACTGAGCTGCACGGACTGATATAACGGGTACTGAAAACACAAAATAAACGCTCTTGAAAAACACAATCATTACAAAAAACGGCTCAACTAAACAATAAACTAAATGAAATATTCCTGTTCTCCTTGGTCAGGGGGTGCTCGAGCACTATCATTGTCTACCCTATAGGTTCCCTTGTTGCTATAGTAACGCTTGCACACAATTCCAATAACAAGATGGTCATATTAGTCCTACGTTTATCACTGATACTACTACTAATAACATGATTTACTGCCATCCCCATCATCACCATTCCCGTTACCACCCTCTTCCTCTACTTTACCAGTCACTATCTCTGGCACAAAGGGGCTCTCTGTAGACCTACGGGAGAGGGAGAGGGGGTTAGGAACATGTTTAGCATGGGAGTGGGATTATGAGAATATCAGAGAATATCAGAGTTACTACTCACGGTATTAGAGGGGGTTCAGTAGGTACAACGTATTCAGCCCCACAAGTCTCAACTAATCTCACATTCTCAGCAGACACAGAGCTTCCACCTAGGGGGAGTGTGTATTGTTAGAATATAACGAAGTCTGAGACACAATATACTCCCCAATACCCCAACCATGTTACAAATTAATTAGATAATCAACTAGATAGTTACCTGCATTAACAGCCAGGTCAGCCAGAATGAGGGGTGCTATGCCGTCCACATTAAGGTTAGTCATACACCCTGTCATTCCATAACTGGCACCCCATGAAGGCTGCAGGTGACCCACTGTTATTGATCGTAGCTCCGTGAACGTGAAGTTACCCTTCATGTCAGGGGGAGTTTTACCTGCAGGGTGAGGGGGTTTTTAGCGAGATATAGAGTTGGGAGCGGTATCTGTTAGACAGCTATGTTGCAACTTTTATAACATTGATAGAGGAACTTGCACAGCCCAAAACAATACATTCTGCAGGGTGCAGCAGCAGTGTTTTGTGCAGGTCACCAACAACACACAAGAGGCGGGTGAATGCGCGCGCGATTAACTCTATACCATTGTCACCGCGCCCCACGTCTAACCCAACAAGATAGCGGTAAGTTTTGTGTCATCACGACTACTGTAAGAGTAAAGAGTAGGGAGAGAGTTCTCAACATAGAGTAGGGAGACTCAAGAGTTGCTGGTTGTGGTGTTGCAACTATTTCAGGAGTGGGAGAATAATTCGCTTTTTCAGCAGCTGCTGCTGACGAGTCTCTGTGAAAACTTACAGAGAATATTCCGGCCGTCAATCTCGAGAGTAAGGTCCTGGGGTCTCCTAACAAGACGTACCGAGTGGACCAATTCATCGTTTAGCTGTACATTATCGTGACAAAACCCAATCAACTTCTGACTGCCACCTGTAATATAGCTGTGTTTAGAGAGTGTGTTTAGAGAGTGTGTATGTAGGTCGTCTTATTTCAACTTTGGTCAAAAATTCAATTAACCAACGCTCTCTCTCGTCTCACAAACACACAGCATGATACTTGAAAAAGGGTTTCCCGTTATTCAAGCTACCCCAAGACTTGGCGACATGCCGAGAAGTGATACTGCGGTCCTTCACTCTTTGTAACTGATCTCCCGCTACTACTAGGTGAGCTATTTTCGCCCTATAATGCAATATGTGTCACCCCATTTTGGTACATATCTATTATTATCAGATTATATGCGGCATGATTATTGATATAGATAGAGAGGCTATTTGTATCCTAAATCATGAAGAGGAGAGGTGACGTGATTGGGGTACGAACACCGGTCTTGGACCCCTTCCTTGTTAACGTGAGGGGCTGTCATTGTTTTGGGAGAGAGAGGGGACAGAGAGAGAGAGAGAGAGAGAGAGACAGAGAGAGAGAGACTTTCTCTTTCTCTCTCTCTCTCTTTCTCTCTCTCTCAGAGAGAGAGAGATATATATATATATAGAGAGAGAGATAGAGAGAGAGATAGAGAGAGAGAGAGAGAGAGAGAGTAGAGAGAGAGAGCGAGAGAGAGAGAGAGAGAGAGAAAGAGAGTTGGCGGCAAAGTATATTAAAAGGAGATTGCATACTATACATGTACAGTTCTGTGGATACCAAGATGGATAGACACGAAATACAGGAGATATGTTCATAATATCTCTCGTTTACATGTTACAAGAAATAACTGTCATTTGTAGTTAGCCGTTACTATGTACAATTACTGATTTCCAATTCTTCGCACTCTTCCTCTCTTTCTCTCTTTATCGATAGACATGACGTGTTTCCGTTTTCTATCCACGAGCTATCTTTATTTTCTCTCGTGTAATAAGAACTACCATTCTCCTACACACTACACCCGGAAGTGAGAGAGACGGATTGGTAGACAAAGTAATCCTGAAGAGATACTCTTGTAATATACACAACTGTCATAAAGGTTAATACACAGGTGTGAACGTAAAACGGGTCCTTGTAAATTATTAAGTGTCGTGTGGCACTATGTGTACTTGGATCTGATTACACAAGTGTGTGTCATTCTGTGACCTAATCCCGATTGGTCATTAGCAAAAATAACACAACGTCAACATTATATGTCAGTCATTACAGTGTCAAAGGGGGTGTGGCAACTGTGCTGCTTTTTCTATTTTTATTGCTATCTCTCTTTCTATCTCCCATTTTCTCTCTTTCCCTCCCTCCCTCTCTCTTATATTCTACATTTAATGACAGAAGTATCGGTGCGTCAAACATATATCAGTGAAGGACCGCACCTTCCTCGCTTCCCACTTCAAATGTTAAGTTAAGAGAGAGAAAAAGGGCAGGGACAGAGTAAGGCACAATCTGGAATGGTAATTGATAAATTGGGAAGTGTGCTTCCTTGTGTATGTGTGTTTGTCAGTTTGTCCTTTCTTGAGAAGTTTTTCTAACTGTACTTTCTCTACCCCCCCCACCTATTCATTTACTATGGAGTGTTTTAAAATGTAGGTAGATAGTTGAGATAGAAAATAGTGTACACTCAAACTAGTAGATTGTGTCATCATGTTATAATGCAGCCCCCTGTCCCATACTAGACTATAACAGTAGCTGCTAAGTCGGTGTACTAAGTTTAAACACTTTTCTGACACCGTCCCATGTGATATACTGCAAACGATCCAATCTGCACAGTGTGCGAATCTCTATATTTAGAACGGTGTGCTTCTATGCGCCGATTAAGTAACATTCCCCCAATGTATCATGGATAATAATGAGAGCAAATGATAAATCGGAGAATTGGACAGACAGGAAGATAGCTCGAGGGATGTACAAGAGATAAACATAGCTCTCTGTGTACCGTGTGTAGTAATGGGATAACGGGTCGACCAGTTGGCGGCCCTGAGAGAGTTGGTTCAACCATGTCCACTGGACACTGGACACACGTGTTAATCTAGACAGACAGAAAGACAGAAATGTGCAGACAGATAGACACTAGACAGACAGGCGTGAATATTAAAATTACGACAGACAGCTACTAACTACCTACTGTCTGTCTCGTAATTGCTAGTTCTGCACCATTAGGCTGAAGTGCTCGGTATTTTAGGGAACTCATATTACCCCTTGCTAGCAGTGATAATTACTAATTTTCATAATAATTTTGACGGGGCTGAACAGTCCTGGATGTAAATTAGCAGCCGCCTAGGAGAACACACAGGCAGGGAGAGGGAAGGACAGGGAGAGAGAGAGAGAGAGAGAGAGAGAGAGAGAGAGAGAGAGAGAGAGAGAAAGAGAGTTGGCGGCAAAGTATATTAAAAGGAGATTGCATACTATACATGTACAGTTCTGTGGATACCAAGATGGATAGACACGAAATACAGGAGATATGTTCATAATATCCCTCGTTTACATGTTACAAGAAATAACTGTCATTTGTAGTTAGCCGTTACTATGTACAATTACTGATTTCCAATTCTTCGCACTCTTCCTCTCTTTCTCTCTTTATCGATAGACATGACGTGTTTCCGTTTTCTATCCACGAGCTATCTTTATTTTCTCTCGTGTAATAAGAACTACCATTCTCCTACACACTACACCCGGAAGTGAGAGAGACGGATTGGTAGACAAAGTAATCCTGAAGAGATAGAGAACATTATATGTGTTGACAGTATTTCCAATTATGTGTCCACACTTGCCCAGGAACATTTAATAATTCACAGCACACCGTGATACACATGAACCATCTGATTACACAAGTGTGTGTCATTCTGTGACCTAATCCCGATTGGTCATTAGCAAAAATAACACAACGTCAACATTATATGTCAGTCATTACAGTGTCAAAGGGGGTGTGGCAACTGTGCTGCTTTTTCTATTTTTATTGCTATCTCTCTTTCTATCTCCCATTTTCTCTCTTTCCCTCCCTCCCTCTCTCTTATATTCTACATTTAATGACAGAAGTATCGGTGCGTCAAACATATATCAGTGAAGGACCGCACCTTCCTCGCTTCCCACTTCAAATGTTAAGTTAAGAGAGAGAAAAAGGGCAGGGACAGAGTAAGGCACAATCTGGAATGGTAATTGATAAATTGGGAAGTGTGCTTCCTTGTGTATGTGTGTTTGTCAGTTTGTCCTTTCTTGAGAAGTTTTTCTAACTGTACAGTGTACTTTCTCTACCTCCACCTATCCATTTACTATGGAGTGTTTTAAAAAGGTAGTTAGATAATTAAGAGAAAATAGATAGAGAGATGTACACTCAACTAGACGGTGTCATCCTGTTGTAATGCAGCTCCTATCCCGTTCTAGAAGTACTATTATAACAGCGTATAACAGTAGCTGCTCAGACGGTTTAAACACTTTTCTGACATCGCCCCATGTGATACTGCAAACGCTCCAATCTGCACAGTGTGCAAATCTCTATCTTTAGAACTGTGTGCTTCAATGTGCCGATTAAGTAACATCCCTACGAGGTATAATGGATAATAAAGGAGAGCAAATGATAAATTGGAGAATTGGACAGACAGGAAGATAGCTCGAGGGATGTACAAGAGATAAACATAGCTCTCTGTGTACCGTGTGTAGTAATGGGATAACGGGTCGACCAGTTGGCGGCCCTGAGAGAGTTGGTTCAACCATGTCCACTGGACACTGCAGACACGTGTTACTCTAGACAGACAGAAAGACAGAAATGTGCAGACAGATAGACACTAGACAGACAGGCGTGAATATTAAAATTACGACAGACAGCTACTAACTACCTACTGTCTGTCTCGTAATTGCTAGTTCTGCACCATTAGGCTGAAGTGCTCGGTATTTTAGGGAACTCATATTACCCCTTGCTAGCAGTGATAATTACTAATTTTCATAATAATTTTGACGGGGCTGAACAGTCCTGGATGTAAATTAGCAGCCGCCTAGGAGAACACACAGGTAGGGAGAGGGAAGGACAGGCAGAGTCTCTCTCTCTCTCTCTCTCTCCCTCCCTCTCTCTCTCTCTCTCTCATGAGGGGGAGAAAGAGAGAAAGAGAGAAACAAGTCAATTATAATATGAAAGCAGTGGCTCATAACTTCGGGGGTCACTTCACCCGACACTGTAAGGCTTTAGAAACAAGGAAAAGTAGGATTTCACATTCTCTATTTCTTTTTCTTTTTCTCTTTCTCTCTTTCTTTCTCTCTTTCTCTCTTTCTCTCTTAGAGAGAGAGAGAGAGAGAGACTCACTTTCCTCAATATTCCTTGCACACACTGCATCAATTGCACAACTGCAGTGTGGAGAAAAAAGGCCGGTTATTGAAGGTACCTGCTTCTTCTCCAACATTTTTATTGCTTATCCCGAATAATAAATGAATCAGGTATAATAGTAGTTTGTCCTAATCACCGCCATTTCCATCAACAACCAATAAACACTACCTACCAGGGCTGTATGACTGAACAAGTCTGGGTGCAACGTTTTTCAGACGTCTCTGCAGTTTCTTCTGTTCTGTAACAAGATTCTCAAGAGCAGAGACCAGCTCTTTCTGTGAAACATTGAAACAGTTCAGTAATAAAGGATGGAAAAGGAAAACTTAAAGCCGGATTATATTAGAACAGATCTAGACTTTCCCAAACCTTTTGCTCAACTGATTCATTTAAATCTCTGACAAGTCTGTCTAACATGTCTGCATAGTAATCTGCTTTTGACGCGTAAACTCTTGGTCCTGTCATGTTCAAATTGTTATTGAGTCTGTCATAACACAGGGACATTAAGTTCTCAAACATTTAGTCAACTAGACATAACACAGTGTGATACCCATGTCATAACATGAACACCAGACATCACTTACGATTAAACTGCATGGTAGTAGCGAGGAATCCTCCAACTAATTCTATCGTTAAAGTATCCCTCGTCCCATCTGATTGTTTCTTACTCGACAATCTCACCAGAATTCCAGAACTGAAATGGATGTCAGTTTGTTTATGTGTCATTATGTCTGGTATAAAAGAGAAAGAGATAGAGAGCGAACATATAACAATAACTGCATCTATTGTATGTAGCGATCTGTTAGCAGTTCTCTTGAAATGAACTATTGTATAGCTGGTGCTGTTTGTCCACCGCTGACACTACCCTGCTAGATGTGAGACAAAGAGTATGAGGGAGAAAGAAAGAAAGAGAAAGAGAGAAAATATCTATTATTGAGCGAGTTGTTTGTTTATTTTTCAAATTACTCAAATCTCTCTCTCTCTCTCTCTCACTCACTTTCCTCAATATTCCTTGCACACACTGCATCAATTGCACAACTGCAGTGTGGAGAAAAAAGGCCGGTTATTGAAGGTACCTGCTTCTTCTCCAACATTTTTATTGCTTATCCCGAATAATAAATGAATCAGGTATAATAGTAGTTTGTCCTAATCACCGCCATTTCCATCAACAACCGCTAAACACTACCTACCAGGGCTGTATGACTGAACAAGTCTGGGTGCAACGTTTTTCAGACGTCTCTGCAGTTTCTTCTGTTCTGTAACAAGATTCTCAAGAGCAGAGACCAGCTCTTTCTGTGAAACATTGAAACAGTTCAGTAATAAAGGATGGAAAAGGAAAACTTAAAGCCGGATTATATTAGAACAGATCTAGACTTTCCCAAACCTTTTGCTCAACTGATTCACTTAAATCTCTGACAAGTCTGTCTAACATGTCTGCATAGTAATCTGCCTTTGACGCGTAAACTCTTGGTCCTGTCATGTTCAAATTGTTATTGAGTCTGTCATAACACAGGGACATTAAGTTCTCAAACATTTAGTCAACTAGACATAACACAGTGTGATACCCATGTCATAACATGAACACCAGACATCACTTACGATTAAACTGCATGGTAGTAGCGAGGAATCCTCCAACTAATTCTATCGTTAAAGTATCCCTCGTCCCATCTGATTGTTTCTTACTCGACAATCTCACCAGAATTCCAGAACTGAAATAGATGTCAGTTTGTTTATGTGTCATTACGTCTGGTATAAAAGAGAAAGGGAGAGAGATAGAGAGCGAACATATAACAATAACTGCATCTATTGTATGTAGCGATCTGTTAGCAGTTCTCTTGAAATGAACTATTGTATAGCTGGTGCTGTTTGTCCACCGCTGACACTACCCTGCTAGATGTGAGACAAAGAGGGAGAGTATGAGGGAGAAAGAAAGAAAGAGAAAGAGAGAAAATATCTATTATTGAGCGAGTTGTTTGTTTATTTTTCAAATTACTCAAACAAGCCTGCTATTCACGGCAGCTAACTCGTACACAGCTAAATCACAAGCACACCCTGTTATTTACACCCAGCCCCGATGATATTGGTGCTGGGTGTAACTGACAGGGCCAATGCCCAATATCCAACATCTACCCAACATCTACCCCATCCCCTAAGATAAAACAGTTGGAAAATGTACATCTATTGTATTCTAGGATTCTAGTTGGATTTTACTCTGATTCCAAGGTGTCTGGCGCCAAATTGATCACGTGAATCAATATGTACACTGCAACAATACATCCCTGTGAAGTGTGACGTTTGAAAAGAAACAAAAGAAGAGAAACAGATTTTAGAAAATGCTACTGAGAGAGAAAGAGAGAACAACTGGTACATAATAAAAAAGATGAAATATAGAGACAGAACAAATGAAAAATGAGGGTTACATCTATCATACAATGATGAGTTACCTCTGTTGTGGGGGGACTGAGAAGGAGAATGTTATCTCTCCAGTTGAGGAATCCCTTGGTATAGGATATAGATATCGAATCATACTCGTCTGCTCAAACCATACGTACACTGGAAAGGAGGGGATTATAAAACTCTTTCAATGATCTTTTCATTGTTCTGGACATGTATTGATAAGTAATAGTTACCTTTGTGACACGCTGGTTGGGTAGACCATGATCCATCAGCAGTACATTGTATCTGGTTGTTGTATGTTGAATACCCACTGTCACACTCTACAGTTACTAGGGCACCTGGAGGGGGGGGGTAATATTAGTTGTCATACTGGCTGTAAAACACCTAGTCATTACTGTAAAAAGTAAAATATCCAGAGAGTTTGTATACCTTCTTTTGATGTGCCGCTGAAATCGATTAACCGGCCATTTGCTACCGTCCCATTACTGCATCCTGTCACTATACCTGATAGAAGGAGAGAGAGAGAGAGAGTGAGAAAAAGAGAGAAAATGAGAGAGAAATAGTGACGGGCTACGTGTGCGGTCGTTTTTTAGTAAGCCATCTCTCCTAACGAGCGGTCTATAAATAACACCTACCAAGAAGAGCGGTTAATGTCAGAAGAATGACTGATAGACTGCCTATCATGTCCAGCTCGTGTGTATCTGCAGATCTCACATTAGATCTAGAAATAGTGGTAGTTACATGGAATCAGAGCAATTCAAGTAGGCAGGGAAATATAGATTATGCAATAAATATAAACCACATGCTGTTTAGTAAAACAGACTTTACAGCATAAAGAAATCTCATAAAATACTGAGGTTAGAGAGAGAACGTATGTTCTTTGATAACGTTTAACTCTATCAACGTTTATTGGTTATTGAACATATGCTCCATAAACATAACAACCGCAACCGAATAGAGAAATAGATTAGATAATTCTAAAGGAATGACAACGGATAACAAAATGTCAGATTGTGGTAGATTCATGATCTTTCTCATCTGTCAAAAATATTACAGTATTTTATAGCACAATATAGAGAAACTAAAACTGCGAGGGAATATGAGCAGTTTTATAATACAGCAGCAGTGCAAAACAACAAAATTACAATACGTAACACGCCCAGCTAGGCTGCACACCGACAGAGGAGTGTTATTTACCAAACAGAAAAACAAGGTTGGCAGTTCCGATGAAATAATTTGACACTGGACCTGAACACCCATGTAGATGACGTAGAAAGTTTTCGCGTGCTTAATTGGAGATTGAGTGGATAAATCTTCTAGATACAGATCGTTGAAGCACAATTGCCTTGAAATATGAACAAGACACGAGTTGCAACTCACATGTGCTAATAAAATACTTGCTTTATGCGTGCGGGGACAGTGGTCCGAGCAGGGTAAACTTATTCAGGATTACATGACAAAGGTGTTACACACGACATATCACGTGCATGCTGAGTGTCCTGTGACATGTGTTAATGAATGAACTAGGTCAAACAGATATATCTTGTAATCTTGTAATCCTCTTTGCCCAGATACTGCACAGGTGTCAGCTCCTCATAGAGCCTCCCTCCCTGGAAGCTATTCGTTACCAGTATCGAATTGTTGTTCTTTCGAGTGTATCCACTATCCAGTCACCGGGGGTCGGACCGGGAATCTCTCCAGCCATTTACCAAGGAGTACTTTAGATGAGGCTATGTCTTCTACCGTATTTACGTTACATGGTAGGGTGTTCCAAAGTCGGGCCGCTCTGCAGGCAAACGAGTTGTGGTACTTCGTTGCAACAGAGATTTGTTTGGTGGTTGAAGAAGTTGGAACCTCACCTTTTTTCAAATTGCTAGCACGCGACGCCCCAAAGCGTGGAATCTGCACTCCTTTCATCTCATTCAACATAATTAGAAATTAACTTAGGATTTAACTGAATCAATGAGTTGACCGATCGGCTGTTTTTGAGTCACCCGTATAATCATTCCTGGATTAAATCTACGAGTCGTCTACAGTCCAAAATAAACACTTTATAATTGCATCCGAACTTAGGATTGGCATCCGTTGACATACGTTGGCCCGGGATACGGCAGCGCTTTTCAAAGCTTAGGGGAGCGATTATCGAAGGAAAAAAATTGGCAGTTGGCTAACGTTGCTGGTGCGCGCTACCAAAAGAGTATACTTAGACCGACTTTTTTCAAACGGTGCTAGATGTGAGACAAAGAGGGAGAGTATGAGGGAGAAAGAAAGAAAGAGAAAGAGAGAAAATATCTATTATTGAGCGAGTTGTTTGTTTATTTTTCAAATTACTCAAACAAGCCTGCTATTCACGGCAGCTAACTCGTACACAGCTAAATCACAAGCACACCCTGTTATTTACACCCAGCCCCGATGATATTGGTGCTGGGTGTAACTGACAGGGCCAATGCCCAATATCCAACATCTACCCAACATCTACCCCATCCCCTAAGATAAAACAGTTGGAAAATGTACATCTATACATAAGATCCTAAGATCAACCTAAAATGAGACTAAGGTTCCACAGACCGGCCAAATTGATCACGTGAATCAATATGTACACTGCAACAATACATCCCTGTGAAGTGTGACGTTTGAAAAGAAACAAAAGAAGAGAAACAGATTTTAGAAAATGCTACTGAGAGAGAAAGAGAGAACAACTGGTACATAATAAAAAAGATGAAATATAGAGACAGAACAAATGAAAAATGAGGGTTACATCTATCATACAAGGATGAGTTACCTCTATGTACTGACAGAACACTGAGTTACCTCTGTTGTGGGGGGACTGAGAAGGAGAATGTTATCTCTCCAGTTGAGGAATCCCTTGGTATAGGATATAGATACCGGATCATACTCGTCTGCTCAAACCATACGTACACTGGAAAGGACGGGATTATAAAACTCTTTCGATGATCTTTTCATTGTTCTAGACATGTATTGATAAGTAATAGTTACCTTTGTGACACGCTGGTTGGGTAGACCATGATCCATCAGCAGTACATTGTATCTGGTTGTTGTATGTTGAATACCCACTGTCACACTCTACAGTTACTAGGGCACCTGGAGGGGGGGGGTAATATTAGTTGTCATACTGGCTGTAAAACACCTAGTCATTACTGTAAAAAGTAAAATATCCAGAGAGTTTGTATACCTTCTTTTGATGTGCCGCTGAAATCGATTAACCGGCCATTTGCTACCGTCCCATTACTGCACCCTGTCCCTATACCTGATAGAAGGAGAGAGAGTGAGAATTAGTGAGAAAATGAGAGAGAAATAGTGACGGGCTACGTGTGCGGTCGTTTTTTAGTAAGCCATCTCTCCTAACGAGCGGTCTATAAATAACACCTACCAAGAAGAGCGGTTAATGTCAGAAGAATGACTGATAGACTGCCTATCATGTCCAGCTCGTGTGTATCTGCAAATCTCACATTAGAGCTAGAAATAGGTTACATGGAATAAGAGCAAGTAAACAGGGAAATAGATTATGCAATAAATATAAACCACATGCTGTTTAGTAAAACAGACTTTACAGCATTAAGAAATCTCATAAAATACTGAGGTTAGAGATAGAACGTATGTTCTTTGATAAACGTTTAACTCTATCAACGTTCATTGGTTATTGAACATATGCTGCATAAACATAACAACCGCAACCGAATAGAGAAATATATTAGATGATGAGTAATGACGACGGAAAATAAAATGTCAGATTGTGGTAGATTCATAATCTTTCTTATCTGTCAAAAATATTACAGTATTTTATAGCACAAGATAGAGAAACTAAAACTACGAGGAAATATGAGCAGTTTTATACAGCAACAGTGCAAAACAACAAAAATTACAATACGTAACACGCCCAGCTAGGCTGCAACTATACCGACAGAGGAGTGTTATTTACCAAACAGAAAAACAAGGTTGGAAGTTCTGATGAAATAATTTGACACTGAACCTGAACACCCATGTAGATGACGTAAAAGGAAAATATATATATATATACTAGCGCACCCACTGGGTGCGCCTCAAGTAAGGGTTTTTTAATAACCCACCCGGCTTCGCCGGGTGGTTCTTTTCGCCCCTTTTCAACGTCAATAACACGGTTGCCATGGCAACTGTATCAGTAACCATGGAGACTGGCATGTTAAAAGTCATTAGAAAATGTTAACAAACTTCCACTGAAGTTCCAAAAGTTCCAAAAGTTCCAAAAGTTCCAAAAGTGTGTTCAACAGCTTTACAGCTTTGGTCACATGACGTGTTTTATGAAGGAGTAGTCTGTCGCTTAGATATTTGCGGACATCCGTATTTTCAACTCGTTGGCACCTACAAACCAACTCAATACCATCGAGAAGACGGCGGAAGTCCATGAAAATCAAAAGAAACGAGCCTACGGAGAGAGAATCATCAACGTGGAACGGGCGACTTGAACGGGCGACTTTCACTCCCTTGGTGTTCTCTACTATAGGAACTTTTGGACCAGAGGCTGAACGTTTTTATAAGCGGCTGGCTGGTCTGTACTCGGTCAAGTCAAAACAAAGTTACAGTGATGCCATTAGATATAT
>AVPN01000078.1:88528-99539 GCA_000695325.1 Pleurobrachia bachei | reverse complement strand
GAGAGAGCGAGAGAGCCTGTTATCTGAGTCCTTTTTGTGTGTGTGTGTGGGATTCTGTGAGTGGTGGTAATAGAGTGAGAAGGTGAATGTGCTGTACCCACTTTCCTTTCCCTCTGTTTCCCACCGTTCTCGCTGTGTGTACCTAGTTTATGCCGTCTGCCCAGTGGTCTAGATTTGAGATTATGTTTGATTATGATTATCTATTGTAACTTCCATATTCCATTTTAGTTCTATTCCTGATGAAGCCGTAATGGCGAAACGTTGAAACCGTTGTCGTCCTTTCTCCCGTGAACCCTATCCTGGTCGGCGGTGTGTCTGCCACAGTAACAACCTTTTGTTACTTTTGACACCGATTCTCCATGATGAACCCCGCCCTGATCGCACAAAGCTTCATAACCGAAAAGTTACAACGAAAAATGATGCAAAAACGGCCATCTTGGAAAGTTTCGCTGAGCCTGTACTGGCCCGTCCCTGTACTGAAAAATCGCGGCGCGGCGTCGAATTTACGTAACGCGCAAATCACAAAAACGTGCCGCGCAAAACAAATTATCGCCGCGCGCAGCTTTTTTAAACTTCAGCTTCGCGTTTCAGATCAGAAAACTTAAAATTTTTAAACCAAGTTTTTTAAATTTGTAAAACTTAATCTCTGAAGCTCCTGTAATCAGCAATGGCGAAGTTCATCACCGCTAACAGCTTTGCCGAATATATGAAGGCTGCTGAGAGCAGCAAGATGTCTTGTTCGCAGATTTTTGCCCTCTTTACTGGTTCACTGACAGCGTCCGGAAAAAGCTGGTGTCCCGACTGCGTCCGAGCCGATCCTGTCATTGAGGAAGCAGCGAAATCACTTCCTGTAGGAACATGTCTCATCACTACTTTCATTGACCGACCTACCTGGAAGGATCCAAATAATGAATTCCGAAAGGGGAATCTGAAATTGAAGTCGATACCTACTTTGGTGAAACTGGGGTCGGAAGAGCGATTAGTGGAGAGTGAATGTGCCAAGAAATCACTTGTTGAAATGCTCTTCGAGGAAGTAGACAGTTAGAATAGATAATTTAACCTATTTTTACACTTTATCCTCTTGATGTTTTATGTTGGATCACTTTTACAAATTCTTGTCCATTTTCTTCGTCCTAACCCCTGTATTATTATCGTAAACCATTATCTCTAGAATTGTAAACTCGGAAGGATATGTATTTTGACCCCGTTAAATGTGTCGCCCTTGCCCTTGGAACTACCGGATTTGTCATCAATAGCATCCTAATTGGGCTCAATTTTGCCTCCCCATCCCTTCCCTCGGTGAAACATGAGCTCCTGATCCTTTACAGACACATCGTGACGGTAGATGTTTTATCATGCTTCCTTCCCGTTGTCTTATTCTTCCTGAACACCCATATTTCTGAACTTGGCTCCGTTGCTTTCCTCCTCGGTGTGGCCCAGTTCTTTCTCAGCAGCGTTCTAACCATTACCTCCCTCGGTGTTTTCTCTGCTAGCTCCGTATTTAGAAAGATCAACTTCATAGTTTCCACCTGTGTTGGGATATGGCTCCTTTCCACTGTGGCTGGCATCGTCTCCCTAATCATCAAGAATATTCTTGATTCCCTCGTTCTGTGTGAGATACTCCGCAAGGGCTACTTCATCGTCCACGTTTTTGCTGGATCTGTGTGTAGTGTGGCTGGTTTGGTCCGCATTTGTCTCCTCCTATCATGGATAGTTCGGCTAGTCCAACTATCCCCCTCCTGGATTCATTACTCCCGACCTCTTCTTGGCGTCCTTGTGGAAACGGTTGTCAGTTTTCTCGCTAACTTGGCAGCCTTACTGTGTGGAATCTTGTTCATGATGCCCCATGATGGTGATGGTGGGACTGGGAGAGAGTTTCACTTGTCTCTCTTTGTCATGTCTGTGTGTGGAGTCTCATGTGTGAACGGTGTTGTGATTTTACTGCAACCCTACTACAAGGAGCGGGTCAAGAAAGTGTGTGGAATCAATAGTTACGAGCCGATTGTATCGTCTTATTTCGTTATTCGATCAGGGGGAATCCTGGATTTCAGTATTGATGATACCACTCAAAATGAGAGTACTGAGGCCCCATTGTTGCTCAGGAGGGATCATAGTCATGGGGCTGTGTCAACCATGCGAACTTTAGATGGATTGTAGTTGGAGACCAATCACATTTGAGAATCTCAGCAAGCATTTCTCGATTCTCCAAAACTAACTAACTGTGGTAATATTTTTGTGTTGATGTTTTTAATTTTGTAACGTGTATTTTATTTTCAGAAAAGGATGTCAGTAATTTTTAACGTGTTTTTAATTTGAGTTTGTTTGTAAATTACACAATAAACATTTTTTATACCGTCTCTAATATAACCTTGTCCTTCTTATACAACTTCCAACCACCAACCATCATTCTTTCATAATCATTCTCCCAGTAGAAAATGTCAAGTTAGTGATCAGATTTGGTAGTACCCACCTGTTCTGATCGAGAGAGAGGTTACCGAATTAGATATCATGACGGGTAAGAAGGGAGTTCTGACAGACACCCTGGATACTCTGAGCTTCTGGGTTAGTTGGTCCTGGACCTACCTGCTAATGCTCTGGTTTCTTCTCATCATGTTCCTCATCTGGTTCCTCCGGTAATTACAATTAGCTAATTAATTAATTATATAAATCAAAAACAACGGTAGTTTTTTTGGGTCTAAACACATGTTTCATGATGCCCCACGAGATTATAACTACTCCGTACTATAACACTACACATGAATCCTACACATGCTATATAGTTCTCAATTAACACCTTTGTACAGTAGATCTGATATATCTTTTGTTACACGGTGTGTATCATGTTACAGAATAACTGCTGCAGCGACTGCAGTTGTAATGTGTAACTGGTGGTACTACTGGTGGAAATATAGCATGTTTTAGAGGGGATCACTGAGTGCTAGTCGAGTGTGTAATTTGGTGAATAACACCATTGAAAAACCAAAGATAGTTCTGGGCGTCATTTCATTTTTCAAATCATGATTCTTCCTTTCAGAGCACCACTACGCCTGCACGAGAACCTTGATCAACTTGGTTTTTTCATGAACAGTCTGACGCCAAAGTTTTACGTTGCCCTAACCGGAACTTCTTCTGTGATTTCCGGTGTTATTCTCATCTTTGAGTGGTGGTAAGTGATTGTTTGATGAAGGAGGAGTTTTCATTTAAAAAGCGCTGCAACATTACTATGAGCGGTTTGTACAGTGTACACCTACGTGCTTAGAGGTGAAACCTTGCTTCGAGTGTTCACTAAAAGAGTAGTTGACTGGAAGGGGAAGAACATGCTCTAAATAGTGAATTGTAGAATGTAGTGTACCCAAATCTTTGGATTGAGTACATTACTCTCGATCGTTCTCTGTCTATCTTCTCTATCTATTTTCTATCTTTCTCTATCTTTCTCGATCTCTCTTGCTCTTTCCCCTCCAGCTCCCACTGCTGTGTTCTAGAATATATATTTCTGGTCCAACAGGCAACAACACATACATGCTCTTATCTGCAATTTGTGTGTAACAAGTCTATACTCTTATAATTTACTTCTTCAATGACACCTTCCACCTTCCTTCCAAGTTGAGACAGTTGACTGCTCCCAAAAACCCTCTTTCATACCCCAGGTACTTCCAGAAGTATGGAAACTCTCTGATCGAACAGCTCGCTCTCACCTATGTAGCACCCTTTATTGGAGGAATAGATCTGCCTGAGAAACCGGTCCAGAGTGAGTGTAAGGTAGGTGTGCTGCCTAGCTAGACTGTGTTTCGCGTGCCCGCCTGTAAAGGAGGGGTGCCTGTATTGGAGGTATAGATCTACCTGAGAAACCGATTCAGAGTGAATGTGTACAGTGTCACTTGTTAATTGTGTCGCGTGTAGTAGTAAAATGGGTCTAAGCCATGGAATAGGATCATATTAGGAATAAGTTTTCTTAGTCTTGGAATAGGAAATTAGGAATATATAATAGTGCAAGTTAAGTTGTTTCACAAAACTCCGGAGCGGGTCGAAGCTCGACATGATTGCAGTCATGTAGTATGACAAAGTACAAGGTGGTACCTAGTACAAGTAGTAATACAATATCCTGTACTACTGCTGTGGAGGAGGGTGTGTTGTATGTTTCGGGTAATTTGTAAGTCTTGTATGTGTCGAAATATGCAGCACAGGAGAGGAAAGATGTACACATTGTTGTGCTGGAATGGGGAGAGAAATATATATCAATTACATAATATATATGTAATTGAAAGAGAGGGAGAAGGTGGAGTTGGCGGGAGAAGTCATAAATTATTCATGACTCGACATGCTCATGGTAAAAACACGCGCCACGTAATGTTCTACCCCTCCTTTTTGACACATGACGTTTTTACAGGTGTGGAGAAACCCAATGAATCTGATTCGAGGGTGCGAGTATTTTAAGTTTATGCAGGTACCAATCTCTTTTCCATTCATTTCTTTGAAGTTCAGAAAGCACAGATTCCACTGACTTTGTAACCCAGCATACAGTGTATTACTTGATCTACATGCACGGATGTATAACCCCGGCTATTTTCACATCAGGTAACAGGTAGTAGTCCCCTGACCCACTACGACAAGAATCTCTCATCTCAGGACCAGCAGATGTTCTTTTGTGCGGATGTGGCAGGTGAATAATATACTGTTGAGTGCTGTTCCTAAATAGTAGGGCTTAGTGCTATTCATTATAAGTAGATATAGAAATTAAACTGTAAAATGCACGACATTGGTATGTTTCAGGAGCGGGTGATAAATCAGATGAAATGATGGCCGAAGCTTGGCGGACCACAGACACAGAAAAACGTGTCTCCCTTGCCCTGTCAGCAGTACAAACCAATTCATCTTGTGCCTCAGCGTATATCATGCTGGGTGAAGAGATGGCCTCTACTGTCCCTGAAGCAGATAAATATTTCCGATTGGCACTCAAAGTCGCAGATAATAACATTCGGAAGTATGTTTCAATTCCAACTCACGATCCAAAAGCTAACTCCCTCCACCGACGAGATATCAACATTTGTGTCTACGCGAGACGGCGTGTTGCAATGTGTCTTCGGAAGATGGGGAGACTAAAGGAATGCATCAAGATAACCCGAGAACTGATAAAAGAGTTTCCGATAATGAGCGTCCTCCACATCCACGAGAATCTGATCGAAGCACTGCTCGCCCAGAAAGCATACAGTGACGTACAACAGCTGCTGACCCGGTATGACGACCTAAACCTCCCCAAATCAGCCGTAATTTGCTACACGGCGGCACTTCTCAAAATCAGACCAGTCTGCGAGAAGTTCTTCTCTGACGTCACCCAAAGGAAGAGTCTGACAGCGCTCCAATATACCGCTGTTGAGGCGCTACAGCGAGCGGTAGAGTTCAACCCTCATGTTCCACAGTACCTGTTAGAGGAAAAGGCAGTTGTACTTCCTCCGGAGCATTTACTGAAAAGGGGCGACTCTGAAGCTATAGCGTATTCTTTCTACCATTCCGCTCACTGGAAGGAAGTCCCTGGTTCTGTGAAATTCCTCCAATGCTTTTGGAAAGATACCTTCAAATTGATTCCATTCCCTCTCGAAAAAGGGGTGATGTTCCATCCCTATACGATTGGAACCGAGGAAACAGACAGGAAGTTACTTCCATCTTTCCATGAAGTTTCAGTCTACCCAAGGAAGGAACTACCCTTTTTCCTGGTGTTCACTGCGGGATTGTGTCTGTTCACTCTGACTCTAGCCCTCCTAACTCACTTCTACCCGGTCTTCATGGGTGAACTGGCTAGAATCGCGTTGGAGTATTTCGCAACTCCGTTTTCGGTGATCGCAGAGCACCTTCAGGCCCTTCTACCTCAACAGATATGGAACTTGTTAACTCGCACCTAGTGGTACTCTGATAGCGATCATTGGCTAGAGAGAGCAAACCATGTTACCTAGCAATATATATGGTGATGATATTTGGTAAACATGGTAACCATAGTAACCATGCGGTAGCTACCGGCTCGCCAGAAGAATATTCAGAAGTTGGTATGGAGCGAAATAAACCAAGACCATATATATTATATGGTAGTAAATACCACGATCTCATATAATACGACAGTTGGAAGCTTTATTATAATCGAAAAATGTTGTCACTTTCGGTGATCTGATATATTTCGGCTCCTTCATTTCACTTTTAATTGTTTGGATCCTTTCGTGTACCGTATGATCTATTTGGTAGTAAAGTTACCCCTACCTAAATTGTCCCCTAATGTAGTTTGAGATAGGGGTAATTTCGTTAAGTAAGATGTTATAATCAACACTGTATTATGTATGTACTGGCTGTATTTATCGAGTCACCCCCTCCCTGCCGACAGACCTCCCTGCGGACGACCGGTCGGCACTCGGCAGGGAGGTCCGTCGGCAGGGAGGGCGGGTACCGTGTTTATCAGCTTGTTTTATTTGTCACACGCTGTAAAATATTTATTTTGTGAGATAAAACTTGGAACAGAAACATTATATTTGGGAAACGGTGGAAGAAGAGAGAGCGTGGTGTCAGTAGCTGCCCGATTTTGATCAGTATTTTGCGAGACAAAGCTGTAGAGTGTGTGGGAGTAACGAGTAATCGCTTGATTAGTTGTCTGGGGAGTGTATTGTCTTATTTACTTGTTGAATTGTTTTAAATTTTGCCCAAAACTTTTGTTTTTCATACTGTTCCCTCTCCACCTACCCCAAATACAAATCCACGCCACCTGCATTCCTGACCCAACCCATCTTCTCCTCCCCTCTTAGCATGTAGACAACCAGGGCCACTCTATACACATCTGAGAGCTGTCCCACAGAGATGCACAGAGCCCTCGCGGAGCAGAGTGCACGGGTGGTGGGGTCCTCCAGGATGCTTGTCTCCGGGGGTATAAACGACTTCCGAGCAGAGATTAAGAAGGAGTTGTCGGAGGGAGAGAGTTTCGGGCACAAGGCTCACATGTACAAACAGACCATCGGGGATATTGATACGGTAAAAGATTAGGGATGTCCGATGTGGTTATTGTTATCACCACAGGCCACAATTATGGTATAACCAGCGGTACTAGGAGACAGTATTAAGAGTTTAATCAAACTCGCTATGGTTCGTTGCTGATCCATTCCCACCAGGTACTAACATCTATTTCCATTAGGTTCTAAAGGGAGATAGGAAGGCATTGAAGGAGACGCTGGGATCATTGCAAGAGATGCTGAAGGCTGCTAATCAGTACCTTGATGCAGAAAAGAATTTTACTGATCACCTCCAGACAATTGGGAAGAATGCTTCTCAATACGGATCACAACACCCAGACATAGGTATAGTGGTTGTGATTGTGAGAGTGTTTTGGTCTAATATTTTCGACATGGACGGGCTGGACCTCTAGAAAGCGAAACCAGTGTCCAGTATGTGCCATGAAAGCAGCAGAATGCAGTGTGGTTGGGTACGCAATACGCATGTTTATTAAGACTTCAGAGTGTGAAGTTTTGCAGGAAGTTTATGCGGCCTACTTTTTCCCTCTTTCTCTCTCTCTATCTCTCTCTATCTCTATTGTTTAAGTATGCACAGTATGCACTATGCATTGCACAGTATGCACCACCAATGAGTGTTATTTTTTGTAAGATGAAGAATTTACTTTACAACGTGTAAAACTCTACTTTTCAGTACATGCTTAAACGTAGAGTGTTTGTAATCAACAAATCGCAGAAGAAAATCACACGATTTCAATTTGTGTCCTAATTTCAGGCAACGCGTTGATGAATCTGTCGGTGCTTTTTAAAGAGATTTCTACACTCATGAGAATAAAGGTATCATCTTCCAATCCGTTTAATTAATGGCATCTTAAAATCAACGCTTTATCAATCAGCTATCTCTTCCTCTCAATTTCTCCCTCACCATAATTCTTTCTCTCTCACCATAATTCTTGCTGCTGTAGCATAAAAGTATGAAACTTTATTTAGCGTATTCTACACTGATGATTATACCCTAGACCCCCCTGTATTATACAGCATAGACGCTTCGTTGTTCATTATCTTATTGCCACCACCCGGCCCCTGTGAGCAGTAATTCAGGGGAGGTAGAAGCTCAATCTTGTGATAGTAATTATTAACGTCCAATTGCAATGTCTCTCACTTCCCACAATGATTACTAGTCCCCCGCTGCCCTCGGTTATTATTAACAAGTCTCCCCTGGCCCATAACAATCCCATCCACCAGGTAAAAGCAATGAATGATGACCTGATGAGCCCTCTGAAGCAGTTAATTGATGCCGGAACACAGAAGGTACTTGAGAAAACAGTAAAACAGTGCCATTATCAGTTATTATAACACACATTTACTGCTGAAGTAACACATGGTATCCCTACTATTTGGATCGAGAGATGGGGTAGCAAATTCATCCCTTCAAAGCACCTAAATCTCCCTATACAGCCCTCATTTGTATTCGCTTGCAATAATCATCCCGTTTCCTCTTTTCAGGACCTGTCCCAATCCTTTGAGAAAACCTGGCGAAATTACGATAGCGTAGTGTGAGTACATATTGTCTTTTATTTCAATCCGCAGTCCCCGCATGTGCAAGGCATGTGCAATACAGGGATGTACGTTGCACCACATGTTTTGCAAGGAAAATAGATGTTAGACTCCTGCAGCAACCTCTACTGGCTTCAGAACATTCGCTTTTGTAATACATCCAAATCCTCGTGGCTCGTTCTGTAATTGTCAACTGGGATTCATGTAAAGTTTGTGGACTTGGCTGCATATATCACTTGTATCCCGGGCTATCTATAAACATCATCACGTGTGTGTGACTCTCTCTAAACACATCATCATGACATGATTGTGTTATTAGGAGGTCTCATATCATGTGTACCAGTGTCAACTTATATCACATGACACGTGTACCGGTTCAGGTTAAAGCGGTCCACCAGCTCGCAGTGGTATGTTTCCGGTAACTCTGTGTAAGTGTCAATCATGCATATTTTGATTGCTCAGGTGAACCAAACTCAACTTGTGTGTGAATGTGGTGTGGTGTGGGAGTGGTGTGGGCGTGATGTTGAGTGGCGTTTTTGGTGCGTTCGGCGTGTGGTGTGTCGATGTGTGTATGGGTAGATTGAAGCTAAAGGCCGAAGGGTTCTTATTTCAATGTTCAGAGAAGCATGGCTTGTTGACTGGGTGATGTACCCCCTCCTTGTTTTTTAGTTGGAATCATACGGCACATTTTCTGGGCATGTTTTGTGTGTTGTTTTACCAGAACTTAGTTGTGTTCAGTGTATTTTCTGAGACAAAAAACTCTCAGTTTCTCCTTGTATTGTTTTTTGTACCAAAATTTTATGTATATAATTCATGTTTTTGAATGTTGGGTGCTTTGTGGACTTCTACTAAATCGTGTCCCATTATTCCTCACATGCAGTATTTTGTTTCAGGAACAAAAAACAGAAAAGCTCGGAGTATAACGATGCCATAGACAACGCGGTGAGTCACTTTCGCCTCTCTCTCTCTCCATCTCATTCTCCTCTCTCGGCCCCTTCTCTTTCTCTCTCTTCACCTCATTCTACTCCCTCGGCCCCTCTCTCGTATGCCAGATGCAAAATGGGCCCTTATATGGACAAGGAATAATTCGAGTCGTTAAACCACTGTCACTCTTACTGTCATTTTCTCATCCCCCTGCTTTTCACCTCCCTGTCTCTCTATCTCTATCTCTCCTTCTCTCTCACTCTATCTCTCACTCTCTCTCTCACTGTCAGTAATTTGAGACTGCAAAAGTACTTCCTCAGTTTCTGAATATTTTTGGCCATAATATATTCTTATCGAAAGAAATCCCTTCAAAACTAACTACCCATCTTCACAGTTTGAAGATTTATCTGTAACGGACACAAAGAGAAAGAGGGAGGCTAAATACGATGTTTGTGATTTCATGATAAAATTTAATGACGTTTCATCTAAGACGGGTGCAGATTTCGTATCACAGCTCATGAGTCTTTACGATGAGGAAGTCAAGTAAGAAAAGCTAATAGTCAATTTATCAGTGTATTAATAAACTGATTAATTTTCTCTAATTATCCTTTTTTTCTGTTTCACTTGCCGTATGTAAAAACATCGATTTTCAGGTACTTTTCAAACGGCCAGCAGTCTCTAAAGAAATTTGATAAACTTGGTAAAGATATTCGCTCTCAATTAGACACGGTAACTAACTAGTGATTAGTAGGACGGTAATTAACTAGTGACTAAATAACCAGATACGGTAACTAAATAACTTCCACAAACCCCTTCACTCCTCCAAACCCCTTTCCTCCTAACTCCTTCCCATCTCTGCTCAGATAAAAGCGCAACAAGAGGCAGATAAGGCTGAACTTGAAGCAATTCGAGTCAGATTAAAACCTCCTAAACCAGAATCACTAGCATCCTCAAACGACAGTCGACAGGTAATTACTAAGTGCTAATTACAGGTCATTACAACTGCTAATTAACCCAATGATTATACTCAGCCGTTTATGTGTATAACTAACATTATATTATGCCTTAGAAAGAGGAATACAGCTTGACTCAAGCAGGTGATGCAAGTTATGGTCTAGTGATAGGGGGAAATCTAAACAAACGAACCGAACAGTAAGTGTAATTGGGGTTTTCAGAAAATCAAAAATACCGTTTTTCCAACCACATTTGGCTGTGTGAGAATGGCTGTGTGCGGTGGTTGGTTGTGTGCGCGTGTGTAGAGACGGACCGCGCGGGTTGTTCAATATGCGGAAAGTAGGGGGTGTTCAGCACTAGGTCACCTACACATTAAATGTAGCTGGTACAGAACTGTATTTACATCTTCCCTCCCAGATTGCATAGGTGGTTAAAACGGTACTGTAAAGTTGAGAACTTCCGGCTTACAATTGCACACAACCAGGTATCGTTATAAATAAACTTGTTGAAAAATTCTGAATATTCCGAACGTCTTTAATTTGATATTCCAAGCTATGTGTGTTAATCTGCGCCATAATATTCAAATCACCCCCCCC
>AVPN01000078.1:77127-87813 GCA_000695325.1 Pleurobrachia bachei | reverse complement strand
ATATTCAAATCACCCCCCCCCCTTTAGTCGAGTCCCCCAACGACAGACCTTTATCTGCTGACCTGCCAAGTCAAGGAAACCCCATCATCTGCTGTGGACGGGAAAAAGAACTGTTTCCATGTTATTTCACGTAATACGGGAGATATAAATAGAGAGTGATAGAGATAGAGAGAACGAGATAGGGAGAGTGAAAACGACCAACGAGAGAGATTGGGCATGTTAATTCCAGGTGGATATCGATTTAATACCCCCCCCCCTCCTCAGATGATAGAACGTTTCATTTCGAGGCAGCATCTGAGCAGGCTTTACAGACCTGGACTACCATCATCAGAAACAACATCGATATGAGCATAAAGAGTGAGGTAGGTTCATACCGGCCCCTGGTTGGAACAAAACAAGTTCATTTCTGTCAGGCCAATGCTCTGACCGCTGTTTCGCACGGTCCGAATAGGGCAATGCCAATTCTTTGACAGGTTCATACCGGAATTGCACATTTATCTGTCTACTGTGCAAAGTATTTCGACTCTCGGGCGTATCAACAATACCAAGACAATTTTCTACTTTTTCACTCAAACCTCAATTTACCGGAAGGAATTGTTCCTTGAAAAAGTTTTGATTGCTCTCATTTCAGGTGGGTGATCTAAACCCCCAAGCAAGCGACGAGAACTCTCAGCAGCGGAAATTACGGGAATTTGTCAAGAAGATAATGAAGCAGATTAGGGCCACACCGGGCAATGAGAAATGTGTGGATTGTGGGAAACCTGGTAGGTGAAATGATATTTTATCATTTAGACACAAAATTATAAGTTTGATGAATCAAATAATCGCATAAAATAGCCATTTTCATTTCAGTTCAGCTAAATTGGATCTCTTACTAAAGTCTGCTAATTAAATAATTTAATTTAATTCCTCAAGTCTTGTTAACGCTAACAAGTTTAGTTATTGCTCAATATATCAAATGTCTCTCTCCCTCAGACCCAACGTGGTTTGCGGTTAACTTGGGTATTCTAGTGTGTATTCATTGTTCGGGAGCTCATCGACACACGGGCTGTCATAACTCTCGAATCAGATCACTCGACTTAGATAACCCGACCACAGCCGAACTTCTGGTTAGTATCCTGGGGGGAGGGGTGGGGTGGTAGGATGTTCTAACAAAGGGTTAAATCATAACAAGGGTTTCAGTTGGGGGTAGTTTGGTAATTTGAGGGGTCAGGCCCTGTCAATCTGGTTGAATGAATGAAGTGGGAAACTATACCATGTTCTAACCTGCTCCAATTTCTCCAGTTGTTGTATACGATAGGGAACCAGAAATATAATGATGTATTCTTGGCTGATGCTCGACCTGCTGATATGCTAACTGCAGATGCTCCGACGTTAGTAAAGATTTGTTGTTGATTGTAGATAGTAGAGGCCCTAATTTACCTAATAAAACCGTGAGCATTCCAATCAGTGTCCCTGTCCTGGAGGAAGAGTTTAATTTATTTGTTTTCTTATCCTTCAGCTTCTATCCCTCACTTTACAAGAACTATGCCCTGCCCTTTCTCAATCTGTTCTATAATATATCCCATTAACTTTTCCCAGGGAAGATCGAGTGCGTTTCATTAAAAGCAAGCATGTTGAACGGCGGTTTATTAAGCGAAGATATTCAGACCAAGATGAGATGGGACAGGTTTGTTTGTTACTTGCTAGGTTCTGTGACCGGATTTTTTTGAGCATCAGAGCACTGGACTACAATTATAGACATAATATATTTTTTTCATTTTTAGGGTTTGCAGCAAAGGTGAACCGCTCTGATGCTTCGTGTTACTAGGGTTTTTAAATTCTAGTATTCTTCGGGGTCTGAGCGTGTAAATACACCCGGGATGATGTTTTTAGCACGCACGTGCTAAAAAGATCATTCAGGGTTTAGAAATCAGCAGATTGTGTAGTTAACTAAAAGTGTCCGTCCATCCGTCCGTAACGGACAACGCCTAACAACAAGTCTGCTCCTTCATAAAACTTTCATCTCACGCTTCGTTGATTCAATAAAGGAAATGATTGTAGCGCGCAATAACTCGCTGAAAGCACTTCCCACAATCACCTGAAATAATTTTGATCGCCATACAGACATGCCATGAAGTGGTTGAACGTCTTCCAAGCATGAAACTATTGTAAACTATTGTCACACTAGTGACTCAAGTTGAGATGCGGTTAAAGTTGAAGAACTTGGTAACCAACTGGGTCCCCTAAGCAACTACCTTGGTTGCCATAGCAACTGTCGCAGTTACGATAGCAACTACTTTGGTTACCATAGCAACTGCTTTGATTACCATAGCAACCACATTGGATACCATAGCAACTAACATCGTATCAGCCAAAAAATGCTCTTTGAGCACAAAATTCATCAGGAAATCCAGTTTTTAAGCTTATTTATAATCTGTTTTAAATCAATTTGTGGCAGGGAAACACCGCATTATGGATGCATAATGCAATAATTCTTGTTATTATTAACATTAAATTGATTTAATTTCCATTTCTAATTCCCATCATATAATATGTGTCATCTCGACCAGGTGTTACATCGGTGTGTGGAATCGAAGGACATCAAGGGTCTCCTTCAAGTATTCGGTGAGGGAGTAAAGCTTGGATCACCGATACCAACCTCTCTCTACGCAGAGACTGCTCTTCAAATTGGTAGGTCCAATCAATGTCCAGAGATTAGGAGTTTTACCTTGTGTGTGTATTTTATTTTTTTCTAGCTCCAAATCCGGGAAAATATAATTTTATTTGCGTGTGTTTCTTTGTATTCTGTCTGTTATGAAGGAAGAGAGCGAGAGAGCTAGAGGGAAAACAGCTCCGTATATCATTTGTGAATCCAGAGACCAGTTAAGAAAGGATTGGAAGAGAGGGAGAGCAGACTGAATCAGTACTAGGGATTGAGAGGGAGAGAGAGTGAGAGAGAGCTAATGGGACTCAGCTGGTGTTGCTAAGTTTAGCTTGGGGAAGATGGGGAAAAGACCGGCTAGGTAGAGATAAATAACAAAGAAAAGGAAAAGGGCTAATAGAAAAGGAAGAATGTAATGGTTTGCACCCCAAATAAGCTTGATACACCCACAATAGTACTAAGTTATAGTCACCTTTCACCACTTCACCACAGCCCGAGTATTTTTTAACTACCACTTCATTACAGCTGTGACATATTACTAAATTATTTACCTCTACAGCTGTGACGAAAGAGGACGAGTCCTCGCTTCACATTGTTGATTTCTTGGCGCAGAACTGTCAGGGGGATGATATTGATAAGCAGGATATTGACGGGAGAACAGGTATGTACTGTTCATCCCCTGTTCATATTGTTAAAGTATACCTCAATAAACACACAAAAGTACTGGTAATTTTGTTAACTTTGTTCAAGTACACCGACCAAGTGATTACACCTCACAATACAAGAGGGGTTCCGCCTTGAAAACCAACTGTTATTATTACCTCTTTGTAACATCCCGCTTCCTCTCTCAGCACTTCACTTTTCCGTGATCAACAACCAATCAGAACTCGTTATTTAGGTCACGTGACTGGTTATAAGCTTATCAGGGACCAGTAATTCGGTCGGTTCCTGCTCTTAAAATATCAGTAACATCCCCCTTCCTCTCTCAGCACTTCACTTTTCGGTGATCAACAACAAGCCCCAGTCGATCAAGATCCTACTGAAGGGAGGTGCCAACCCCCGTGTTACGGACAATGCCGGTCATACACCTCTTGACATTGCAAAAACTGATCAGGTTAGTACACTTGTAGTTACTACTTACTTACAAAGTAGTAAGCAGTTACTAACTATGTACTTACAACGCAGTAACTTACTACTCACTCACAAAGCTGTTGCTAACTATGTACTTATCACAAGCGCTAATTTTGATAATTCATTGCCCCACGGCCCACCTGGATAAAATTAAGATACTGAAACACCTGGCCCAAGGTGTTTACAGAATCTTATTATACATGGCTGATTTTCCTTTTTCTCCCCGTATTCCTGACCCCTTACCCCGCCCGCGCCCCTTACCCATACTGATTTGATGGGATACTCACTTAGATATAACTTCAATATCAAGCTCCATATGCATATGTCATCAGGTAGTTCATGTCCTTCTTCGGATATAATATGTGTCATCTCGACCAGGTGTTACATCGGTGTGTGGAATCGAAGGACATCAAGGGTCTCCTTCAAGTATTCGGTGAGGGAGTAAAGCTTGGATCACCGATACCAACCTCTCTCTACGCAGAGACTGCTCTTCAAATTGGTAGGTCCAATCAATGTCCAGAGATTAGGAGTTTTACCTTGTGTGTGTATTTTATTTTTTTCTAGCTCCAAATCCGGGAAAATATAATTTTATTTGCGTGTGTTTCTTTGTATTCTGTCTGTTATGAAGGAAGAGAGCGAGAGAGCTAGAGGGAAAACAGCTCCGTATATCATTTGTGAATCCAGAGACCAGTTAAGAAAGGATTGGAAGAGAGGGAGAGCAGACTGAATCAGTACTAGGGATTGAGAGGGAGAGAGAGCTAATGGGACTCAGCTGGTGTTGCTAAGTTTAGCTTGGGGAAGATGGGGAAAAGACCGGCTAGGTAGAGATAAATAACAAAGAAAAGGAAAAGGGCTAATAGAAAAGGAAGAATGTAATGGTTTGCACCCCAAATAAGCTTGATACACCCACAATAGTACTAAGTTATAGTCACCTTTCACCACTTCACCACAGCCCGAGTATTTTTTAACTACCACTTCATTACAGCTGTGACATATTACTAAATTATTTACCTCTACAGCTGTGACGAAAGAGGACGAGTCCTCGCTTCACATTGTTGATTTCTTGGCGCAGAACTGTCAGGGGGATGATATTGATAAGCAGGATATTGACGGGAGAACAGGTATGTTGTACTGTTCATCCCCTGTTCATATTGTTAAAGTATACCTCAATAAACACACAAAAGTACTGGTAATTTTGTTAACTTTGTTCAAGTACACCGACCAAGTGATTACACCTCACAATACAAGAGGGGTTCCGCCTTGAAAACCAACTGTTATTATTACCTCTTTGTAACATCCCGCTTCCTCTCTCAGCACTTCACTTTTCGGTGATCAACAACAAGCCCCAGTCGATCAAGATCCTACTGAAGGGAGGTGCCAACCCCCGTGTTACGGACAATGCCGGGCATACACCTCTTGACATTGCAAAAACTGATCAGGTTAGTACACTTGTAATTACTACTTACTTACAAAGTAGTAAGCAGTTACTAACTATGTACTTACAACGCAGTAACTTACTACTCACTCACAAAGCTGTTACTAACTATGTACTTATCACAAGCGCTAATTTTGATAATTCATTGCCCCACGGCCCACCTGGATAAAATTAAGATACTGAAACACCTGGCCCAAGGTGTTTACAGAATCTTATTATACATGGCTGATTTTCCTTTTTCTCCCCGTATTCCTGACCCCTGACCCCGCCCGCGCCCCTTACCCATACTGATTTGATGGGATACTCACTTAGATATAACTTCAATATCAAGCTCCATATGCATATGTCATCAGGTAGTTCATGTCCTTCTTCGGCCATTGTTACTTTACCACTTGTTTCATGAAAGCACACAGTGAATTTATCAAAGTTCATTGAACGAAGGATATAACCTGTGGGATTATCAGAGGTTGTTATGTTCTGACCTTCCCTTTACATTTGGAGCTCGCGAAATTTAGGAATTGAATTTAGCATGGATGGTAGCATTCGTTTCATAGTTACCTCCCCCGTTTTGAAGTTCAAGTTTGAATGAAGAATCTTCTTGTAGCAATTTGAGGTTATTGTCATGTCCTATATTATTGACTCGTAATCTGAAACCTTGATGCCTGAAGTACTCTCGGGACCCTCCTTGTTCAATGGAGAACGAGACATATTCTGCGATCTGTGTTGTAACTTCAAACCTGAGAGAGATGGCGAATTTAGCCTTTTTTGTTGAAAATGGAAATAACAACAGTACTACTATCACAACTTACACCGTTGCTTTAGACTTTTCCGGTACTAGAATCGCTGCTCCGTCTTCAACAGTCCCCTTTGGTTATATCTGTGCAAGTGGTAATGAGGAAAATCACCGCTCAGCATAACTGCAGTTACCAACAAACGCGTCTAATAAATTTTAATCGTTAGCTTACTCGTGAGTTAGAGAAGACGGTATGTACATTACATGGGAGAGATAAGAATGCCAAAAGTTTATGAGCCACATGGGTAAGATAATTGTCTAATTGTCTAATACCTGATGTGTGGAGGCTAGCTGTTAGAAAGACGAAAATCAACAAAGATCTCATTTTATAACACACACGAAGGAACAAAGCTAAAGGAAAAGTGTTTCCATTATCTAACAGCTATCAGAGCTGTGGATTGTAATGGCGATTGTTTTGGGAGAGAGGGAGAGTTAGAGGATTCATCTGCCTTGTACTGAGTGTTGAGAGAGAGATAGAGGGAGAGTTGTCTGGCTAGACTGTGTTTCGGGCGCCGGGCGCCCCTTCCTTTACAAATGTAGAGGGAGGGTTAGAACATCACAAGAGGGAGAGCACGTTCTGTGTGAAAGGTTTTCGCAAAGGACTTAGCGTATGAATAGAAGAAACCAGGATGTGATCGAATTCTCTGAACGGCCTGTTCCTCGCGACGCCGTCGATCCTCTGCAAAGCATCGCGATTGCATCTCGAAGTCTCAGGAGTCACGAAGTCCGCTTTGCGAAAATCAAGAGATTGGAAACTGTTCTCACAGAAGTCTAGTCGTTCCCGGGGCTGAGGACTGCCCGGATTGTAGTTGAGAGTTGCCCGGACAACTTAGTGATCGGAGATGCTGCGGTCGGGCGGTAAAACAGAGATGCCGGCTACAAGATGATCAGAACTCGTGAAAAATATCAAGTTCATGTGTTGCCACTGTTGATAAGAGTCTCATTGTTGATCAGTTGATGTGTTAGGTAATATATATATAAGGACAATGGAGACTCGGAGGTTATTGTCGGGAAATTAGAACACCGACATTTCGTCGTACCACGGCATGATCACGACTAAAGTGTGCCCCCTGATCTTTCGTTTGATATCCTGGCAACAGGACTTGACCGCCCAGTCAAGCGGAAAGTAAGGGAGCTGTTATCTACATTAAACAACTAAAACCAGAGCTAAACAAGCGTGAGGAAAGAGACATGGCGCGGTGAAAGCATTTCTGATCAGATAACATTAGCAGTTAGTACTTCCTAGAATATAGTGTTTAGCTCTAATTTCATGTATTGTTCTAACAGTGCAGTGACCATCCTATTTAAAAGATGCAAAAGGACCACGTAGTGATGATGGTGATGACCGTATCCATTTTTTGCACGTGCAGGGTTTTTGGGTTGTGAGGGTGACGTATGGAGAGTGTGTCAGAGTTGCACGTGTTGGTGTGGAATGGTGAAGGGAAGGATTTGGGGCTGGAAAAGTTATTGGAACGATTTCTTTTTGTTGCACTGGACCTCAGCCCTTGGCCTTCACCGTAGCACTTTTCTTTGTATTTCTTCCAGCCTTCAGGACAGTCAGAAAGAAATTCCTTGATCTTGAACTTTGGCCGCCAGTTGCCGATGTGTTGTCCACGGCACTGTTGGGGCACTGGACGGACGTAGTACCCATCCGCGCCGCCTCCTCCGCCGACGTCCTTTGAGTAATCTGTACAGATTACGTTAGCTGCAGCTGCAGCGCCAAACAGGGCAAAGATAAAAGTCAGAGACATGGTTAGTATAACAGGGTGAGAACTGGCTTGTAGACTGCTGGAGCAGTCCTTTTAAGGCAAGGGTAATAAGTCTCCAACTGACGCAAGCTATTACTTGCAATCTCACAGACGAGGCTCTCTCTCTCTTTCTCTCTCTCTCTCTCTCTCTCTCTCTCTCTCTCTTCTCTCTCTCTCTCTCTCTCTCTCTCTCCCTCTCTCACTCAATCTAGCGGGCTATTATAGCTTCATACTTTATAGCTCCCTCTTCCCTATTTTTCCCAGTGTATTTTCCCAGTGTGTTTGTTGTGAAGACTTTTGCCACGGTTGTGTTAAATATACAGTCGGACCCCGATTTAGTGACCTCCGATTTAGTGGCACCCCGATTTAGTGACAGGATAAATTTCCGCCGATATAGGAAATTAACGGTGTGTGTGTGTGTGTGTCTGTGTGTGTGTGGCTCTAGGTTATAACGTACCAAACTCTGCCGCACGACAGAACGGTGTTGCAACGTGTCATAAAGTCTGTGGTCTGTCCAAATTACACCAAAATCAAACAAAATTTCTTTGATATTCTAACTGTTTGTGCACAAATGGTCTGTATTGGGGCACTTTCACGCAAGCTTTTTGTTCTGTCAGCTTCTGAGTCTGGAACAAGGTAACTTTTTGCCTTTGAGAGAGTCTTGAGTTTGGTTTATTCTGGAACAAGGTAACGTTTTGCCTTTGAGAGTGTCTTGAATTTGGTTTGGTCTCGAACAAGGTAACGTTCTGTCTTTGAGAGTGTCTTGGTTTTGGGTATGGAGTCCCGATATATACCGTAGACAAAATGTTATTTGACATGTGTTATACATACTTGTCTGTATACGGAAAGATAAACTTACAGCTTTTGATGCATGATTGGTACCGTGATGTTGTTGGTGCAGTGATGAAGTGAGAGATGTGTCCATTTCCCGTTGAGACAATGATAAACGAAAAACTATCAATCACAAACGAGGCGTAGGCCAGAATATAACGCCACAAGAATGCAAGATGTTCTAGAGGGCCGTCGGGAGGGACAGATAAGAACAATTGTTCATGTTAGTTCTTACACGCGATAAGCGACTTAGTGCACCAAAACACAAAGACTGTTTCTGTAGTGTGGTGTTTAGTAAAGTCCTCTAAATTGGGAAGGGCCAGGGTGGGGAATGCGGGTGGGGTGGAGGGGCGGTTGGTGGGTGGTATGTTTCAAGAGAGAGCAATATTATGGACATGATCAGGACGTGTCACGTGAAGGGGTGGGCGAGGGCACGATGGGTAACGAGCAATTCAAATTGAAACAACTATGATACTGCAAATGTATGAATGGTTAAGAGAGAGTTTTGGGATTCCCGGGAATTCGACTTATCCGCAAAGTTATTCTGTTCCAAAAGATGCAGGAAGATGCAGGGACAGTTTAATTGCTGCCAAAACCTCAGTTTTAGAGCTAGGAACTTGAAATTTTGGGAATTTGTAGGGGATATAGCGGAGTGTTGGCACACGCAGTATGTTCAAGAGAGAGTAATATTATGGACATGATCAGCTGCACTTCCCCACCCGCTCCCGTGCTACCGAGAACGAGCAAATCAAAGTGAAACAACTGTGATACTGCAAATGTCGGCGGCCTAGGGTATGTGATCTTTATCTTTCCAAGTATTGAATGATCTGGGATGACTCAATATTTCCTTCTCTCATACCCTCCCTGTGTGACCTAATATATTATCTTTCTTCTTAGTTAAAGTAACAATCTCTCCTAGAGAGAGGATCAATTAGTAACACTCTCTCTGTGTCCTAACGTGATCTTCACAGACTGTTAAGTGAGAGATGACTGAACTACATGCCGTCGTTTAAACACTTTACAGTATAGTTGTTGATGGAGAGAGACGAGGGTGAGAGGCAGGGAAAATGGGAAATATATAACGATAGATGCGACGAAAAGATAAATGGTATCTAGGAGGAGGCCGCGAACTTCCTTCCTAGCTGTTTATGAGTTGCCCTGATCCACGTGCTGTTAACGTCATCCCCTGGAGAAGCCTGGGAAAAGTGACCCCGAAGTGAAATGTTGATTACACTGCTGCCAAAACCACAGTTTTAGAGCTAGGAACTTGAAAGTATGTTTCAAGAGAGAGTAAAAGTAAGTAAGTATCTTTGTACCACCTCTTATCTGCCTGTGCAATTCCAGCCTACTTCCTCAGTATAAGTATATCTATTTCAGAAGTAGATCCGTTCTTCGTAACGAAATAAAGCATCAAAAACCCTAAATCATAAAACTGACAAGTGAGTTCACCTGGCCGACATGACATTTCAATGCATTTGTTAGCGGGCCTTTAAGTGTTGATGTTAACTATTTGCCAACTATCACAGCTCTAATAACTTCCCAGGATATATAGTAGAGTCGATAAGAACACTCACCTCCTCCGATTTCAGTGAAACTTCTCACATGCTAAAATATGATAATGGAGGTACAAATACCGCTTATTTGAGGTCCGAAAAATTATTGGTTCGTTAATTATCGCTAATTGAAAAACGCCCAAAATGGGCTAAAATGGCCCTTAAGATGGTTTTGAAATTTTGGAGTTGGAATTCCAGACTTCGTACAGGTGTCCGCTAGGATGCCAACATGCACCAAAATGAGGCTCAGGCCCAAATTCGTCCGAATTATTGCGTTAGACCGTTTGGTCTGAATTTTGGTCACGTGATTTGGGTAAAAAATCAGTTTTTTGCTATTTGTGCCTTTCCTGCACGCCAGAAATGAAAAATAAGGCCATTTCCTCTCATTTAATTTTCTTTCTGCATCGATTAAGCAGGCTAAAAACCTACCTTACTTCAACGGTTCAGAAGTTAGAGTTTTGCAAAAAAAAGAGCGGGAGACTAGATGGCGTCAATTTTGTAAGGCGAGTTGTGTCTTTCCTGTGCGTCTGGGATGAAAAATGATGCCAAAA
>AVPN01000078.1:30970-44646 GCA_000695325.1 Pleurobrachia bachei | reverse complement strand
TGCCTGGAACTTGCCTTTTTATCATGATCATCACGATCAGTGTGCTCATGATGATGATGGTATCTCCCGGGTAGCTCCCCCTTGCGAGTCACGCGCTCTGAGAGGCTGTCGCATATCACGTGACCTGTACAATAGCCTTTCAGAGCGCGCGAATTCTGATCACGTGGTACATATCACATGACTACCGACCACCATCAGTTATAATAGCATCAGTACGTGCGCAAACTAGGTGTTGATGATCATGATCCAACTTAAGATACGGCCTCATAGCCGGTTCTTACGTGATGATATCATATGATCAGAATGTTCCGCACACTGTGGTTTTTAGCAGATGATGATGACTTATTGATGAACAAAACTATAAGCACACTTCATCTTTTTAACTGATCATCATCACCAAGATCAGTATGCTTATAGCCTAAGAAACGACTAAAAATCATGGACGTCATTTTTGAATGGCTCCTTAGCTCATTCGAGTATCATTCCTAAAATATTTACAAAACGCCTGTCAGCGCCTGACCGCTCTCGCCATTGATCATATATAATTGACACCCGTGCAGGTACTATAGGGGTATTGACTCGATAGCGAGAGAGTTTATCCCAACCCACACCACCATGCTGGAAAGTTTCCAAGCAACCTCGGCTGTGATGGCGGATAGAAATTTGGCCGTGGACCTTCCCTTGCCAACATTCGATCTGGTCATCAACATTGGAGGTAGGGTTTTCAGTCAGATACTAATTGGAGGTTTTTTATACTTTTCCATTTGATTTTATTTATAAATCTCAACTTGATACCGGGCTCCAACCAATTAGACACCTAATTGGATCGCATATTCGATCAAATTGATTCCCTATTATTTCCACAGGTATCCAGTGCGAGACTGGTTCGATTGAGACTCTACCCTCTGATGTCCTGGAATTCATAAACACTGCTCCAAACGGAGTTGTGTTTGTCTCATTCGGGAACACGATCAAAGCTTCAACTCTGCCCTATACCAGTCTTACGAAACTTGTCAATGTCTTTAGTAGGGTGAGTGATTTATTTAGTTTTGTGATTATTTAGTAGTATAACTCGCTGAGTATCGCGGAGTAATAGTATGATGATTCAATTAATCAACTAATTAATTAACTAATTAGTTGATTGTATATCGCCCCGCGTCAATTCAGGTTCGCCAGAGGGTTGTCTGGGTATTCGATGATGCTTCAGTTATTAATCTTAGCACGAATGTGTTCCCTGTACAATCTATTGACCAGCAGACCATCCTGTCACATCCAAACGTGAGTTACATTATACCATGTGTCATTTCTGATCTATGTTCAGATGTATTTAATTTTGTTAAGCTTAATTCATACAGACATCTTCAAAACGAAAAAGCGAAAAATCTAAATGTACATACTGAAAAGAAGTTCCCAATTGACCCCCGAAAATTAAAGCTTGGTTTTCAGGTGAAATTGTTAGTTCTTATTTAAGTTCTTATCTAGGTGAAACTGTTTGTCACCCATGGGGATCACTTTGCTCGACAGGAAATGATCTACCATGCAATCCCTGGTGTTGTTTTTCCACTGTACGATCCATCACAGGTACTTCTAGTGGTTATTTTTTCCCTGCCTGGGTCAATGCCCAAAGGGCATTGACCCAGGATGATGTTTTTAGTACGCACGTGCTAAAAAGATCATTCAGGGTTTAGAAATCAGTAGATTGTGTAGTTAACTAAAAGTGTCCGTCCGTCCGTAACGGACGACGCCTAACAACAAGTCTGCTCCTTCATAAAACTTTCATCTCACGCTTCATTGATTCAACAAAGGAAATGATTAACACACATTGTGGCGCACATTTACTCGCTGATAGCACTTCCCGCTATCACCTGGAAACACTTAGGGACTAGGGTGCCCTACAGCCATGCCATGAAGTGGTAGAACGTCTACCAACGGAACTACGGTCACACTAGTGACTCGAGTTGAGATGCGGTTAAAGTTGAAGTACTTGGTAACCAACTAGGGTCTCCTAAGCAACTGTCTTGGTTGCCATAACAACTGTCTTGGTTACCATAGAAGCTGGTTTGGTTACCATAGCAACTGCTGTGGTTACCATAGCAACTAACCTAGTTACCTCAGTAACCAACATCGCAACAGCAAAAAGTGCTTTTTGAGCACAAAATTCATCAGGAAATCCAGTTTTGAAGCTAATTCATCATTTGTGGCAGGGAAACACCGCATTATGATCACATAATGCAATAATTCTTGTTTTATTCCTCAATTTATTGCAAATTCGAAGATTAAATTTATTCCTAAGACCTGTATTAATACAATTTTTAGGAATTGTATGTTAAATCTTCGACAATTGTATCACCGATCAGATGAAAATGGGTACAAACTACAAGTGGTTCTTGGCAGTTTTCAATGTCGTTTTTTGACACATCGAAATCTTTCAAACTTGCCAACATTCACACGGTTGTAGTTTTGTACTAAAAACATGTTTTGATTGTATTTTTAGTGGGCAAATGCAGATTACGTTCACTCCAGAAGAATTGGTCTAAAGTTTGATATTAATGCCTTTTCTGAGGAAATGCTTCTGAACGGAATCATGGAGGTAAATTGCATTAAAATATTATAACTGGGTGAATCTAAAATTTAATTGTAGATGCGAAACCTATTTGCGTTTAGTAAAGAATTGTTTCACTATTTCTTTACCTTGCTCGACCCTGTACTTTCAGCGCACCATTTGTTTCAGGTTATAACGAATCCAGTGTTTGATGCGAACATTCAGAAACTCTCAGAGCGAATGAGAGACTGGCACAATCACCCCTTAGACAAGTAAGATTTGGAGATAGAGATGCCGCTGCTTGTAATGGGAATATGGGGTCTGAATACTATGGTATCTGACCAATACGGTTTCCTGGCGTACTAAACGTAGGGCGCGAGATCGTTTCTGTCGTTTACTTTCATGACTGACGCGCGCACTAATCGTGATAAGTCCTGTCACGTGTTTTCAATCTGGCGCTCTGATTGGTCACACTTGCGCGTCTTCTTACCCGTACCGTATTTAACCGATACCGTATACTCACTACAAGCAGAGATGGAGAGGTGCTAAATTGATATATGATTAGAGTAATTCAACAAAATTCAATCAATAGTTAAATAACAGATTTTCAACGTAATGTATTCAATATAAACCATCTTTTTCTTCAGGGCCGTGTTTTGGACACACTACACGGTGAGAAACGAAAGAGCCTCCTACTTGAAGAGTCACTCAATGCACCTCTATTGGTAAGTCCATGCATGGTAAGGTACGTATAACGTATAAATACATCTCCATGGTGTTTGAGGTTTCTGGCTTGTGCAAAGTTATCCAGTTAACTAATAACTAATTAAACCGTATCCATAGGGCCATGGAATGGGTCTTTATTTATAAAAGCTAGGTATCCGGTTGTATAAGTTATCGATTTAGTGACTTAGTGAGCATAGCTTAGAAATAGCTCTCAATCTCATGCAGATTGGGATCACTTATAATGTTACCAAGGCTGCTTGTAGTGAGAAAAAGCAAAAAGCTTTTCTATTTAGGCTGATACTTAGTTGATGACCCTATTATTAGTGTATGAGTCTACTATTGTGTATGGGAGCCTAACAATTTATTAATGCCTAAATGCCATTATGAGAAGGTTGTGGTTGAATATATATATCCCTTCGCTACTGATAAGTGAAATGAATAAGATCAAGTTGTTATATTGGGTAGTCTAGTTGGGTATCTCGATAGAACACTGTCGGCGAAGTGAAAAAGTCATGATGTGGCCAACATGGCTTAGCCGAGCAATTGGGAGTAGTTGGACTCCTGCCATTTACTACTGAACATGGTAACAATTACATTGTCTTGTTGGTTTAGCAGATAAATGAACTGTACTAAATATATCTCCCAATAAGTATATCTGATCCCACTATTTTTGGTTATTAAAGGATTCTAGTCGTAAAAGTACTCAACAGACATGATGATAATCTTTGAAAAATGCTTGGTTCTTTTGTTTTTTATATCTTCTACTAAGTATATCTCCCACAATTTTATAGCTCTCTAATTAATGGGCAGTTATTTTCCCTTTTAATAGTAACGTCTTGAGACTGCAGAACTTGGAAAAACCGGAAGTTCATTATAGTTTCTACAGAATACCAATGTAATCCAGTTTTCGTTCTACCAACCGAGTTTTTGTATGGAATAGATAGCGAATTTTTTAGTTTTAGTGAGAATGCCAGGGATTTTCTTTAAAAAAATTATATAATATGTGCAGTCATTGATAACTTTCAGTTTTAATTTATACTTTTACTTACATATTCAGTTACTATTTACCAACTTTCTCTCCGTTCCTCTCTCGATCTCACTGCACGTGCAGATTTTAACTGTTCCTATATCCCACTGCACGTGCAAATTTCATCTTAGAACAATTGTCTCTATATGTTTTCTAACTTTCAGTTCAGCTCGTAATAATTCAGCTCTCTCCAACAAATAGAAATTATACTTTTACAGTTACTGCCAACTTTCTCTCCATTTGACATTAAATTCAAGCCGTTAAAACCGTTAAGGCCGTTATAATTCTCGAGAGCTTATCTAGAAATCGTTCATTGGTTATACTCTCTAAAAATAGAATATATAGGTTGAACATAAAGGAAGCATAATTCTATAGATTATATACAGATAGATTATGATAATTACAGTCGGACCCCGATTTACCGGGATGCTCGGGGGAAAGGGTTTTGCCCGGTAAATCGGGGTGCCCGGTATATCCGGGTGATAAACCGTTAATTTCCTAAATCGGGGGAAAGTTTTCCTCCCGGTAAATCGGGGTTCCGGTAAATCGGGGCCCGGTAAATCGGGGTCCGACTGTAATATCCTTCTTACTTATGGAACTATCGCATATTCTAGTAATCTGCCTCGAGCTAATGGTTTAGTTTTCTGTATATTAAATTAGACACGTACGCTAGCTAAGATGCTCTCTTCAGCTTCTCCTTCCTGATCATCCCCTCAATTGCTCATACAGAGGTGACCAAGATGCTAACTACGTTTATGTATATGTTGGCCATTGGTTTATTTATTGAGTATATCGCACCTGTTCCCATTGCGCCACTCTGTTATTATCTTCAATTGTTTTGGTTACAGGTAAATTATAAATAGTTTCAATAATTTAGGAAAAATCATTGAAGTCATTTTCAAATTATTTTACAACATCTACCACCAATAATCCCACGAACTCCTCCAATGCTCATTGCTCATGAACATTAACCATGTTTGATAGTAAATCGAATTCAAATCTGTTAATTAATCTGTTAATTAATCAATATTTCAGTACTATCTCGTGGATGTGAAGATATTTGTCCTGATTTCAACGCTCCTTGTCATCTACGTGGTCGGTGGAATTGCTCTTTGGTGCTGGAGAAGGTATGCCCATATATGGTGTTGTGTGTCACGTGATGCCCATATATGGTGTTTTGTGTCACGTGATGCCCATATATGGTGTTGTGTGACACGTGATGCCCAAATATAGTGTTATGTAGTCAGGGGAATCGCTTTTTGTGTGCTAGAGAAGATCAGGAGCTGATTTACTATAACATAAAGCATATCGAACTTATTTAATTTTGTTCTCAAAAACAAAATATACTTGTCTTATTATTGGTTTCTTCTTATCTAGATAAGATAAACTCAGTAGTCAATATGCATTTCTAAATAATTCAGCTAAAAATTATTTCTGTGTAATGACATAATAGCTGAATCATTTAGAAATGGATATTGAGTTCAATATCTAAGGAGGGGTATTTACCATGCTGAAATAAGCGACTTTCTACGCCTTTTAAACTACTTACTAAGTAGTACTCCTTCATAAAGCTACTTATATTATTACTAAGTACAGATTTATATAATATTTGCTTGATATTTCAGATATCAAGATTCTCGAAAAAAGCCCTCCCCAGCCGCTGTGGATCACACCAAAAAGTTGCTCGCGACACTGAAAGAGGAATAATATATGTACTGTTGAAATCAGAAATTTTAAATTCGCTATGAAGTATGTATATATTTTTTAACGAAACATGTTTAAAAATGATGACAATTTGTGAAAGTTGGTAATGACCATGATGATTTAAAATACATAATTTTAATTGATGTAAAGATGTTTTTGAAATTTAATTTAATCGACGACAATGTTATTAAGTGGTCATAATATTTCATGGTCATACATACAATCATTATATTAAATATTAATTCTATTAATCAGCACAATACGTATAATCAAGTAATAAATTATGTTCGATTCAAGGCTTTATCAGTCTTATCAGTTAGACACAGCCATCATGACATGATCATGTGATAAACTTTTATCAATTCAACACTCTTCTTCCTCTCACTGCATGTGCAAATTTCAACTTAATTCCTCTAGTCTCTAATACTGCACGTGCAATTTTCAGCTTATCATCTCACAGTGCTGCACGTGCAGATTTCAACCCTTTCTATCAACGTTCAAATCAGTGCTCAAGAGGGAAACGAGGCAGCACGTCACGCTGTAACTATGGAGAGTCGTCACTAACTTTGCCAGAAATAGGTCAATTTGACACGAAACCTGTAGGGGCCGAAGACAAAAATTGTTATTTGATGGTGTTGTGTGTCACACGATACCCATATAATATGGTGTTGTGTGTCACGTGATGCCCATATATGGTATCGTGTGTCACGTGATGCCCATATGGTACCTACCAATGTACAGAGAAGCGCAGCTAGCTCTGGAGAAGTCAGGAGATTTGATCCAGGTGTGGCAATGTATGAAGAAGTTGGTGGTGGTGGGACCAGCACAGCGACATGTCCCCTAACGTGGGTCTGAAGGATCATGGGTTAAAATGTGAATCGATAAGGGATCGCGTGTAAGAAAACAATTGGGAAATAGTATTAGTTTCAATACGGAAAGGTGTTCAGAAGTTCACATAGGTGTTTATGTAGAATACCTTCAAATGCGATGAATTGCTAAACTTTTTGTTACACAGTTGACAGACAAAAGGTTTTTCTCCAGTATGTGACCTGAAAATAGAAACATTTACGAAATGATACTACGAGGGTGTTCATTTTGGATCTTCACCCAGAAAAAAGTTGTTAAAAATAGCTGATGTATGCTTGTTGAGATCCAACATGAACACCTTTCCCTTTCAGGATGATCTATCCTATCCAGATACACCTAGTTATAAACTGTACTTGTCAAAGACTAAATTCTGAATAATTGGTGAAACTGTCTGTTACAGACTCTAGAACAAAATTGACAAAATATACTTCACAATTGTACCTGATAACTGTGCATAATAACTGCACAATTATTATACCTGATATGACGCTTCAGGGCAGTTGACTGATTGTAAGCTTTAGGACATATGGAGCACTTGTAGGGACGTTTCCCTGTGTGCGTGTGCTTATGTGTGTTCAGGTTTCCAACCTAGATAAAGAGTGGTTAGTTTTGAAATCATTCAACGCATGAAATCAACTACATGGAAAATAAACTTGTGGATCAAGCGGAACAGCAAAAATCAATGAAATGCTATTTTCAAACCGCTGATGCTTTTCATCTGAACATCATCGCTTACCAAAACTAGAAAATAGTGTACCACAGTTACCTGTGAAAAGCTCTTTCCACACCCCGGCCAGGTACACGGGTAGGGTCTCTCTCCAGTATGGGTCAACATGTGCTTTTTAAGATTCCCCAAATCACTGAATCTCCTTCCACAGGAGTTATTCCACCGACACTGGTAGAGTGGTCCCTCACCGTGGGTGTACAGATGCGCCTGATATGTAGGGTTGTAATGGAAGTTTAGCTGGTTGAACGAGGGACACAATGGAGGAATTAGGGTTGGGCAAGGGGCAAGGGGTGACTCAACAAGTCCAATTACTTTTGGGTAAGGATCACCCCTCTGAGTTATGGTGGCGAATAATTCGAGGGCGAATCGAAATATTATTTTTCTAAATTATTGATGTTCATCATGATGATGATGCTTAAGTTTAATTGGATCACATTTACCTGTAAATACCCGTACTGGGTGAAGCTTTTAAAACACCCAGGTTCAGTACAGACATATGGTTTTATCTTCGCTTTCTCTTTCCTCTTCTTAGTCACAGGTCCTCCCGTTCCATCCTGTGTCTCATGGTCAGTGCTGGGAGGGCTGGCCACTCTTTTAAACGCAGAGAGGGGTGATGATGAGCCTTGCCACATGGTCCGGGTTTGTTGTTGCTAGGGGATAGCAATATTTTGTTGTTGCTAACTGGGGATATGAGAAAATTATTTAAGTCGAACAAGGAACAAGCATATTTCTAACATATTTCTTACAAGGTCTTTAAAACTGAAAAAACAAGCCAATATGAGAACATAGGTGCTTTCCGGAATTTATGGACCAACAATGCAACGGCTATAAACACCAGAATCTGTATGTTGTTGGTCAATTCTCGGCCAATAGAAGCTGTGGAGTGTGGGAGCAAAGAATTAATGTATTGTTATAGCTGGGAAAAACATAATGCAAAGGCGATAACTGTTCATAAGGGGGTGGGAACCTTGCAGGCCTGATAGGGGGAGGTAGCATTGGGAATTGGGGAAATCTCGAACTTCGGAACTTGTGTTGTATGTTCCGTCAGGACCACAGTTCTTGCAAGCTCCGAAAAAAAATGACAAACCAGTGAACTAACAGCATGATGACTCCAAAACTAAGAAAGAGATTATATTTATTTGGAAAACGCATAAGGATATTTTTGCTTAGTGGATCACCTTTTATTGGTGGCATATATATGGCCCGCGAATTATGGAAAACAAAGATTTGCAGACCGGAAAAATGCAACTTATAATGGTCGAGGGACGAGGGTGCGGGGTGGTGAGGATTTATAGTGACACGTGTTTAACAACACAAGTTATATAAGCTCTTGAACCGAGATCTCTCCGTCTCTCTTTCCCTCTCTAATTTCTCTCTCTCACACTCTCTCTCTTTCTATCTCTCTCTCTCTCTCTCCCTCTCGGATCAGTTGTGTTCGGGATCGAGGTGGGAGATTTTTCTTCTTGTCTAGATAAGATAAACTCAGTAGTCAATATGCATTTCTAAATAATTCAGCTAAAAATTATTTCTGTGTAATGACATAATAGCTGAATCATTTAGAAATGGATATTGAGTTCAATATCTGAGGATGGGTATTTACCATGCTGAAATAAGCGACTTTCTACGCCCTTTAAACTACTTACTAAGTAGTACTCCTTCATGAAACTACTTATATTATTACTAAGTACAGATTTATATAATACAGTCGGACCCCGATTTACCGGGATCCTCGGGGGAAAGGATTTTGCCCGGTAAATCGGGGTGCCCGGTATATCGGGGTGGAATACCGTTAATTAACTATATCGGGAGAAGTTTATCCTCCCGGTAAATCGGGGTTCCGGTATATCGGGGCCCGGTAAATCGGGGTCCGACTGTAGTTGCTTGATATTTCAGATATCAAGATTCTCGAAAAAAGCCCTCCCCAGCCGCTGTGGATCACACCAAAAAGTTGCTCGCGACACTGAAAGAGGAATAATATATGTACAACTCAGTACATTGTACTGTTGAAATCAGAAATTTTAAATTCGCTATGAAGTACATTCATTTGTGAAAGTTGGTAATGACCGTGTTGATTTAAAATATATAATTTTAATTGATGCAAAGATTTATGTTTTTGAAATTTAATTTAATCGACGACAATGTTATTAAGTGGTCATAATATTTCATGGTCATACAATCGTTATATTAAATATTAATTCTATTAATCAGCACAATATGTATAATCAAGTAATAAATTATGTTCGATTCAAGGCTTTATCAGTCTTATCAGTTAGACACAGCCATCATGTGATAAAACTTTATCAATTCAACACTCTTCTTCCTCTCACTGCATATGCAAATTTAAACTTAATTCATCTAGTCTCTAATACTGCAGGTGCAATTTTCAGCTAATCATCTCACAGTGCTGCACGTGCAGATTTCAACCCTTCCTATCAACGTTCAAATCAGTGCTCAAGAGGGAAACGAGGCAGCAGGTCACGCTGTAACTGTGAAGAGTCGTCACTAACTTTGCCAGAAACAGATCTATTTGGCAAGATACCTGCAGGGCCAGGGGAAGACAAAAATTGTTACAGTCGGACCCCGATTTACCGGGTCCCGATTTACCGGAACCCCGATTTACCGGGAGGATTTCTTTCCCCCGATTTTTTTTTGGAAAATTTTCGAAGTTTGGCCGGTTGGTAAACTTGCATTTGCAATTCGCTAGGTCTAATGGGGATCACGTATCGGTTCGTTTCGAACCGTCTAATTAGCAGCAGGGCACGTGATAAGATGCACCGATTCGAAACACGGTTCGAACGATGGTATACCTTAGAAACATTTCACAACTTTTTTTTTGCAAATAAATGTCTTAGTAACAGTTACGAAACTAGCTACGAGGGGCATTTAATTCATAGAAAAAGTTGTTTTGAAATTTTGATACTTCCTCACCCTGCTTAGGGTGCCCAATTTCGGCATGGTATCAGTATCACGTATCGGTTCGTTCCGAACCGTCTAATTAGCAGCAGGACATGCGATACGATGCATCGATTCGAAACACGATTCGAACGTGGCTGGTATACCGTAGAAAAATTTCATAACTTTTTTTTGCGAAATTTTACAGAATCATTGTCAATGCTTTGATCGATGCTCCCCGTAAATTTTCAGAGAAAAAGTTTTTTGAAACTTTGATACTTCCTCACCCCGCTTAAGGTGCCCAGATTTGGCAGGGTATCACGTATCGGTTCGTTTCGAACCGTCTAATTAGCGGTAGGACATGCGATAAGATGTACCGATTCGAAACACGATTAGGACTCGGTCGGTGTGGTTTACCTTAGAAAAAGTTTTTACATTTTTTCGAATTTTTTAAATTTTCTATTTCTAATGACAGTTCAAGCAATTGACATCAATAAATGTATACTATGTATACAGTTAGAGGTGTCTTGGTATAGAATTTTGGACAAAAGTAGGATTTATGGGTCAAATATGCTCTACCCCGATATACCGGGCACCCCGATTTACCGGGCAAAATGGCTTCCCCCGAGGATCCCGGTAAATCGGGGTCCGACTGTATTTGATGGTGTTGTGTGTCACGTGATGCCCATATATGGTGTTGGGTGTCACGTGATGCCCATATATGGTGTTATGTGTCACGTGATATATGGTATACTTACCAATGTACAAAGAAGAGCGGCAAGCTCTGGTGAAGTCAGAAGATTTGATCCAGGTGTGACGAGGTATGATGAAGTTGGTGGTGGTGGGACCAGTACAGCTACATGCCCTCTAACGTGGGTCTGAAGGATCACGGGTTAAAATGTGAATCGATAAGGGATCGCGTGTAAGAAAACAATTGGGAAATAGTTTCAATACGCAAAGGTGTTCAGAAGTTCACATAGGTGTTTATGTAGAATACCTTCAAATGCGATGAATTGCTAAACTTTTTGTTACACAGTTGACAGACAAAAGGTTTTTCTCCAGTATGTGACCTGAAAATAGAAACATTTACGAAATGATACTACGAGGGTGTTCATTTTGGATCTTCACCCAGAAAAAAGTTGTTAAAAATAGCTGATGTATGCTTGTTGAGATCCAACATGAACACCTTTCCCTTTCAGGATGATCTATCCTATCCAGATACACCTAGTTATAAACTGTACTTGTCAAAGACTAAATTCTGAAGAATTGGTGAAACTGTTACAGACACTAGAACAAAATTGACAAAATATACTTCTACTTCTATTCACAATTGTACCTGATAACTGTGCATATTAACTGTACAATTAAATAGCTTACCTGATATGGCGCTTTAGGGCAGTTGACTGATTGTAAGCTTTGGGGCAGATCGAGCACTTGTAGGGACGTTTCCCTGTGTGTGTGTGCTTGTGTGTGTTCAGATTTCCAACCTGAGTAAAAAGTGGTCAATTTTGAAATAATTCAATACATTCAACAACATAAAAGTTTCAGATGAGTGTTTTCATCCGAAAATTCCCTAATAACTATAATAATACCGCTGGTAACCATGGTAACTATACCCCCAGGTTACCGTGGTAACCCTCGTTACCTGAGAAAAGCTCTTTCCACAGCCAGGCCAGGTACAAGGATATGGTCTCTCTCCAGTATGGGTCAACATGTGCTTTTTAAGATTCCCTAGATCACTGAACCTCCTCCCACAGGAATTATTCCACCGACACTGGTATAGTGGTCCTTCACCGTGGGTGTACAGATGCGCCTGGATATGCAGGGATGTAATGGAGAAATTATGGTCGGGCAAGTGGTGACTCAACAAGTCAAATAAAGGTCGAATAAGGGTTGAATGAAAAATTCAAATAACATGCAAGTGCAACAAAAACAATAATTGATGTTCATGATGATGATGATGAATCAATTAAATTAGTTGAATTCAACTAATTGGATCACGTTTACCTGTAAATACCCGTACTGGGTGAAACTTTTAAAACACCCTGGTTCAGTACAAACATATGGTTTTATCTTGGCTTTCTCTTTCCTTTTCTTAGCCACAGGTCCTCCCGTTCCATTCTGTGTCTCATGGTCAGTGCTGGGCGGGCTTGCTACTCTTTTAAACGCAGAGAGGGGTGAGGATGAGCCTTGCCACATTGTCCGGGTTTGTTGTTGCTAGGGGATAGGAATATTTTGTTGTTGCTAACTGGGGATATGAGAAAACTATTAAAGTCGAAGAAGGAACAAGCATATTTCTAACATATTTCTTACAAAATCTTTAAAACTGAAAATACAAGCCAATATGAGAACATAGGTGCTTTCCGGAATTTATGGACCAACAATGCAACGGCTATAAACACCAGAATATATATGTTGTTGGTCAATTCTCGGCCAATAGAAGCCGTGGGAGCAAAGAATTAATGTATTGTTATAGCTGGGAAAAACATAATGCAAAGGCGATAACTGTTCATAAGGGGGTGGGAACCTTGCAGGCCTGATAGGGGGAGGTAGCATTGGGAATTGGGGAAATCTCGAACTTCGGAACTTGTGTTGTATGTTCCGTCAGGACCACAGTTCTTGCAAGCTCCGAAACAAAATGACAAACCAGCGAACTAACAGTGATGACTCCAAAACTAAGAAAGAGATTATATTTATTTGGAAATCACACAATGATATTTGGCAGGTCGGAAGAAGCTCGACACCGAAATATATAGGTATTTCAAATACATATATATTTGCTAAGTGGATCACTTTTTATTGGTGGCGTATATATGGCCCGCGAATTATGGAAAACAAAGATTTGTAGACCGGAAAAATGCAACTTATAAGGGTCGATGGTGCGGGGTGGTGAGGATTTATAGTGACACGTGTTTAACAACACAAGTTATATAAGCTCTTGAACCGAGATCTCTCCGTCTCTCTTTCCCTCTCTAATTTCTCTCTCTCACACTCTCTCTCTTTCTATCTCTCTCTCTCTCTCTCCCTCTCGGATCAGTTGTGTTCGGGATCGAGGTGGGAGATTCATTTCCCTAGCACGCGCCGTAGCTGAAGAGGTGTGATCCTACGGAGACAAATACACACGTGCTGAGAAAGAGAGAGAGAGAAAGAGAGAGAGAGAGAGAGAGAGAGAGAGAGAGAGAGAGAGAGAG
>AVPN01000077.1:80161-102018 GCA_000695325.1 Pleurobrachia bachei | reverse complement strand
TGTTTGAACGCGCAGTGCATCTATTTGAGCCAGCGGGATTTATATATATTACACTTTCTGTACATCTACTGAACAATGTCTGGCCGTGGTAAAGGAGGAAAGGGACTCGGAAAGGGAGGAGCCAAGCGTCATCGAAAGATTCTACGTGATAACATCCAAGGAATCACCAAGCCTGCTATCCGACGTCTCGCCAGGAGGGGAGGTGTCAAGCGAATCAGTGGACTGATCTACGAGGAGACCCGAGGTGTCCTGAAGGTCTTTCTGGAGAACGTCATTAGGGATGCTGTGACTTATTGCGAGCATGCTAAGAGGAAGACTGTCACCGCTATGGATGTCGTCTATGCCCTGAAGCGACAGGGACGAACCCTCTACGGATTCGGAGGTTAAAATCTCTGCAACCTCAGGTACTGGGCTTTCCCAGTACCACAAAAGGCTTTTTTCAAAGCCACCCAAATCTAAAAAGAAACCATGATATTCAGAAACATTTCGGATTATTCTTTCATTAATCCTTTTGGGATTTGTTTCGAAATGCCACACTTTTGAAAATTTCTAAGGGGGGGAAAATTTCTAGAATCGCAATTTCTAAGCGAGGAAAATTTCCCGAGTCGCAATTTCTAAGCGAGGAATATTTTTCGAATCGCAATTTCTTAGCGAGTAAAAATTCTTGAATCGCAATTTCTAAGCGAGGAAAACTTCTCGAATTACAATTTCTAAGAGAGGAAAATTTCTCGAATCGCACTTTCTAAGCGGGGAAAATTTCTTGGATCGCAATTTTTGAGCGAGTAAAATTTCTCGAATTGCAATTTCTAAGCGAAGAAAAATTTCTTGAATCTTCATTTCTAAGCGAGAAAATTTCTTCTTATCGTTAAAGATTCGCTACTTTTAAAGAGCCTAGCGTTAAAATATCGGAGGAAAACTTCTCGAATCGCTATTTCTTAACGTGGAAAATTTCCCGAATCGCAAATTTTAAGCGAGGAAAATTTCTCGAATCCAAATTTTTAAGCAAGAAAATTCCTCGAATCGCAATTTCTAAGCGAGAAATGTTCTCGAATCGCAATTTCTGAGCGAAATATTCCTCGAATCACAATTTAAAAGCTAGAATAAAGATCATTAAGAAATTCAAGAGGTAATACTCCCCCTTCTTTTCAGTAAAGAGGTATACAGATGCGACCAGTCTCTACCCGGAGTGTCACTGCCCACCGCCCTGCCAAGAGACACACTACAATGCCGTTGACTCATCGAGACGGGAGTTGTTCAAAATGCGTCTCTCGTTCTAATCTCAACTTCCATATGGTGCGTAGATACCAATTAGAATTAGAATTTGCAAGATTAGACACGGACTTATTATAGTTGTATTGGGAAGATTTATCTCTGTCAGGCTGTAGCCTTTGTACTGAATGAATCTAAAATATTTCACACTTTATTTTCTTTATAATTGTCTGTGCAGGTTACAACACAACCCAAGACGTGATGGAGAACCTCCTGATTATTGATATTCTCTTTACCAGCATGCAGGTGTCGGAGATCAGGGAGATTGTAACTTATGGATGGGGCAACTTTCTAGGTAGGTTCATAGCTGTGTTATATGCTGGGAATTTTGGTGCTATGAATCCTAGCTAACCGTTAGTAATGTCATGTTGGACTAGATAACGTTTTCCGATTGATAGGATAAATGTCCCCTGCCCCAATCTGTTATCATCTCACCAACTATTTCCCTCTTTCTTAGGTGACGTTGGTGGAGTTTTGGGACTGTTTCTCGGTGCAAGCGCATTCACAATAATCGAGTTCTGCCAGTTTTTCACATTCGCCATTGCCAAGTGGTGTTTTAAAATCGCTATTTCTTAACGTGGAAAATTTCCCGAATCGCAAATTTTAAGCGAGGAAAATTTCTCGAATCCAAATTTTTAAGCAAGAAAATTCCTCGAATCGCAATTTCTAAGCGAGAAATGTTCTCGAATCGCAATTTCTGAGCGAAATATTCCTCGAATCGCAATTTAAAAGCTAGAATAAAGATCATTAAGAAATTCAAGAGGTAATACTCCCCCTTCTTTTCAGTAAAGAGGTATACAGATGCGACCAGTCTCTACCCGGAGTGTCACTGCCCACCGCCCTGCCAAGAGACACACTACAATGCCCAACTGAGTAGCTCTGCCCTCAACAAGTTTTACGCAGAGAGCAAGATTAGCCAACTTCCCTACGGTACGTAGATAAGTGTACTGTCAGGTCAATACTCTGACAGCGTAGATACCAATTAGAATTTAAGACTAGATACACAGACTTGTAGTTGTATTAGGAAGATTTGTCTCTGTCAGGCCATAGCCTTTAAATATTGAACAATGTATCTGGTATCAATACATTCAATCTTGAAGAGAGAAGATTTCATACTTCATACTCTTTACAATTTGTTTACACAGGTTACAACACAACCCAAGACGTGATGGAGAACCTCCTGATTATTGATATTCTCTTCACGAGTATGCAGGTGTCGGAGATCAGGGAGATTGTAACTTATGGATGGGGCAACTTCCTAGGTAGGTTCATAGCTGTGTTATACAGGGTGTCCCACTGTCTTTGCATCACCTGTGATTTTGGGTCATGACCATTGACCGGGCTCCATTAAATTGATCATAACTCATCAAAAAATAGGCTAAATTATTCAAGCCAAAAACAGTGTTGTAGAGAATTGTCAGGCGAACATTTTGGTTGCAAGATTGACATCCCAAGTTTTACCAATCGTCAGATAAATCGTCTTAAAGAAAAAAAATGCGTGTTCATGAAATCCGACCGGGGTTCACGTTTTGAAAAATTTACAAATGCAAAGTTGCTCGGATCACATTGAATCCCCCGAAAGAGTTGTAGGAAATTATCTGGCGGTCATTTTGGTACCCTAGTTTTTGTCCTAGCTTAATGTTTAAGGTGTCTTATGACTATCTAAAGACAAAATTTAATTTTTAGGTATACTGGGAATTTTGGTGCTATGAATCCTAGCTAACCGTTAGTAATGTCATGTTGGACTAGATAACGTTTTCCGATTGATAGGATAAATGTCCCCTGCCCCAATCTGTTATCATCTCACCAACTATTTCCCTCTTTCTTAGGTGACGTTGGTGGAGTTTTGGGACTGTTTCTCGGTGCAAGCGCATTCACAATAATCGAGTTCTGCCAGTTTTTCACATTCGCCATTGCCAAGTGGTGTTTTAACACCAACCTAGCTACCACGAAACCGGTGAAAGCCAGCAGACCCCCGGATAAGACACTTTTCCGAGTTTGCACACCGGTACTGCAGAGGTTATTTCTTCTCTATGTTAGCTCGATTATATATTCATCGAATATTATTTATTTACGGGTTTACACGAATTTGAAACGATCTTAATTGGTGTGACGTAGGGTGTGAAAAGGAGAAAGATTCACAATATTATATGAATGAATAATATGCATACGTGTGTGACGTAAGTAGGCGAGGGTGTGTGATAATATGGCATATAATGCAAGTGATAGATGGTGTGATTAATGTGTGTGAAAATCTTGTGAGATCAAACTTTTTCGATCAGTCAAAAAAAACCAGACCAATTATTGTTTTTGAAACATAAAACAAAGATGATATGAACTTCCAATTTTTCTCTAACTCTAACATTTTTGGGACTGCCACGAACCACGTCCATTTATTTTCTTAACTCACACCACTCAAATTAATGTTTCAAGAGAGGAAATGTATCCACGATAGGCTTCCTGTCAAATGGATATCTCAACTTCTCGCCATGGGGCAGTTCTATTTTCAGGTTTTCCAGTGAGCTCCAATGGTCATGACCAATGTAGGGTTTATCTTTGAAGTACTCTCCTGATCCCTTCAACGCGTCGTCCCTGCAGGGTAGTGAAAGTTTTTGATGAGCTTGTTTTATTTTGGAGAAACTTACCAATGCACGCATGGACTTTCACCTGTTCCTTGAGGCATTTTACATCCCTATGCCCAATTATGAGTATTGTTTTTGAATACATGAGTGTCAATATTAGCAAACTTACAAGGATCGAAGATTCCCCAGTTCTTGTACCCGGAGTTTCTTCTTTCCAGTGGTCTTGTCCTTCGTAAACTTATCCAATTCGTTCTCATAAAACCTGTACAATGGTATCATATCAGTTATCATGTGACCATTATTTTGTAGAGCCCGTTAATTTTTTTAAATCTGGCTAGTATCTCTGAATCTAGGGCTGTCCTCCCTCTCTTTCCGGTCTCGGTGTGTAAAAGAGGAGCTATTACCACTCTGCGAATTACACAAGTTAACTTACTTGCCATGTTGCATCCTGTCCTTGTTGGTCCTGTACGGGCTCACAAAACCCTCCCCGGGGACAAAGAACTCAAACGGGTCAGGAGGGGGAACCGCTGAAAAGTGAAAATATTGTTATTTACATTCGGAGATGGGGCTCCCGAAACACAGTCTATACTAGTCAGGCAATTGAAATACAGGGAGTCATGTCGATTGATCAGGGGATTTATGCGTCACTCTGAGAAAAGTAAGTGAGATTTGGTATTCAAATCTCTGTCAAATAATGTCTCTGTCGTTCTCTGATTCTGAATGTGTGATCGATAGGATATCGAAATGCATTAATTGTAAAGTCATATGTAAAGTCATGTGTTCTTACGTAGTCCGGGTCTCAGTTCTCGTTTCTTTTTAGCGTACTTAGTGTCTCCTAGACTGTTCAACAGGTCCTGTCAGGTGTTGTCAGTTACATTATCGGTCAAGTAATGATACAGTTTTTTTTGTTCAAAACGAGTGTGTCGAGTCTTCAGACAGTGTCGAGCAAGGCAAATAAATAATACAGCTGGTTAACAGGATATCTTCGATTCAGATTCTATAATTCTTGGTCTACTACAATTTATCTAGATCAACTCACTAACTTGTTGTATTTTGTACCGTTTTGGTTTTTCAGATTTTATCTGACTGAGTTTGTAGAACATCGTGTTGATCTGGTTTATCGTGTACTGCAGTTGATGAACTGCGTATCTGAAATAGCAGGTTTTGTTATTGGCTCGCTAACTGCTAACACAGAGGGACGCGACGTGCCCAAGCTATATTATAGCATTGACGAGGACCCTCTTAGAGAGTAGAGACCCTCTGAGGGGACCGTTCTTCTTCCCCATCTCTTCTTATTCTTCCACTTCTTTAATAAAGAAGTGGAAGAATAAGAAGAGATGGGGCTCCCCAACCCGATGCGTCCCTAGCTGTAGTGTTCCAATACATTTACTCACTTTTTGAAGCGTTCCACTTCCTGATTTCCCAGTGATTCCACTTCATCAAGTTCCTTGAGGTGCTCCGTTAGAGTGTGATCCACAAACCTCTGAAAGGGTGTCACTGTCAGTATTTGTTGAATTGTGTTCTTAGAGGCAGCTGCGACTCAAAGAACAATGCCCAACTGAGTAGCTCTGCCCTCAACAAGTTTTACGCAGAGAGCAAGATTAGCCAACTTCCCTACGGTACGTAGATAAGTGTACTGTCAGGTCAATACTCTGACAGCGTAGATACCAATTAGAATTTAAGACTAGATACACAGACTTGTAGTTGTATTAGGAAGATTTGTCTCTGTCAGGCCATAGCCTTTAAATATTGAACAATGTATCTGGTATCAATACATTCAATCTTGAAGAGAGAAGATTTCATACTTCATACTCTTTACAATTTGTTTACACAGGTTACAACACAACCCAAGACGTGATGGAGAACCTCCTGATTATTGATATTCTCTTCACGAGTATGCAGGTGTCGGAGATCAGGGAGATTGTAACTTATGGATGGGGCAACTTCCTAGGTAGGTTCATAGCTGTGTTATACAGGGTGTCCCACTGTCTTTGCATCACCTGTGATTTTGGGTCATGACCATTGACCGGGCTCCATTAAATTGATCATAACTCATCAAAAAATAGGCTAAATTATTCAAGCCAAAAACAGTGTTGTAGAGAATTGTCAGGCGAACATTTTGGTTGCAAGATTGACATCCCAAGTTTTACCAATCGTCAGATAAATCGTCTTAAAGAAAAAAAATGCGTGTTCATGTAATCCGACCGGGGTTCACGTTTTGAAAAATTTACAAATGCAAAGTTGCTCGGATCACATTGAATCCCCCGAAAGAGTTGTAGGAAATTATCTGGCGGTCATTTTGGTACCCTAGTTTTTGTCCTAGCTTAATGTTTAAGGTGTCTTATGACTATCTAAAGACAAAATTTAATTTTTAGGTATACTGGGAATTTTGGTGCTATGAATCCTAAATAACCGTTAGTAATGTCATGTTGGACTAGATAACGTTTTCCGATTGATAGGATAAATGTCCCCTGCCCCAATCTGTTATCATCTCACCAACTATGTCCCTCTTTCTTAGGTGACGTTGGTGGAGTTTTGGGATTATTTCTTGGTGCAAGCGCCTTTACAATTTAGCTCAAGACGGTCAAAAAGTGTAAGCGGTAACGGTTCACCACAAAATTCACCAACCTAGCAACCACGAAACCGGTGAAAGCCAGCAGACCCCCGGATAAGACACTTTTACGAGTTTGAACACAGGTACTGCAGAGGTTATTTCTTCTCTATGTTAGCTCGATTATATATTCATCGAATATTATTTATTTACGGGTTTACACGAATTTGAAACGATCTTAATTGGTGTGACGTAGGGTGTGAAAAGGAGAAAGATTCACAATATTATATGAATGAATAATATGCATACGTGTGTGACGTAAGTAGGCGAGGGTGTGTGATAATATGGCATATAATGCAAGTGATAGATGGTGTGATTAATGTGTGTGAAAATCTTGTGAGATTAAACTTTTTCAATCAGTCAAAAAAAACCAGACCAATTATTGTTTTTGAAACATAAAACAAAGATGATATGAACTTCCAATTTTTCTCTAACTCTAACATTTTTGGGACTGCCACGAACCACGTCCATTTATTTTCTTAACTCACACCACTCAAATTAATGTTTCAAGAGAGGAAATGTATCCACGATAGGCTTCCTGTCAAATGGATATCTCAACTTCTCGCCATGGGGCAGTTCTATTTTCAGGTTTTCCAGTCTCGAGGTTACCAGTACTGGTTACATCCCAAATAGAAACTTCATGAGAGGGGATCCCTTCAATGCGTCGTCCCTGGAATGGGGAGAATAGCCGATGAGCTTTGTTGGGTCCTGGGCCTTGATTAAATATCCATTTAAAATTGACACATTTCACGTCTCCGTGCCCCAATTATCATGAGTACTGTTTTTGAACAAATGAGTGTCACTGTCAGTAATAGCGACTCACGTATTACACACTTACAAGGAGCGGAGGTTTCCTAGTTCTTGTACACGGAGTTTCTTCTTTCCAGTGGTCTTGTCCTTAGTAAACTTATCCAATTCGTTCTCATAAAACCTGTGTGGTATCATATCAGTTATCATGTGACCATTATTTTGTAGAGCCCGTTATTTTTTTTTGAAAGTGGGCAAGAATCTCTGAATCTAGGGCTGTCCTCCCTCTCTTTCCGGTCTCAGTGTACAGTTATAAAAGAGGAGCTATTACCATGGTATACCACTCTACAAGTTCACTTACTTGCCGTGTTGCATTCTGTCCTTGTTGGTCCTGTATGGGCTCACAAAACCCTCACCGGGGACAAAGAACTCAAAGGGGTCAGGTGGGGGGACCGCTGAAAAACAGGGAGTCATGTCAAGTGAGCAGGAGGTGGGATGCCTCACTCTGAGCGAAGCAAGTGAGATTCGGTATTCAAGTCTCTGTCAAATAATGTCTCTGCCGTTCTCTGAATGTGTCTCAATTGTCGCTAAGATAAGATATCGAAATGTAAAGTCGTGTGTTCTTACGTAGTCCAGGTCTCAGTTCTCGTTTCTTTTTAGCGTACTTAGTGTCTCCCAAACTGTTCAACAGATCCTGTCAGGTGTGGTCAGGTGTTGTTTTCAGTATCATTGTCAGTCAAGTTATGATACAGTTTTTTTGTTCAAAACGAGTGTGTTGAGTCTTCAGACAGTGTCGAGCAAGGCAAATAAATAATACAGCTGGTTAACAGGATATCTTCGATTCAGATTCTATAATTCTTGGTCTACTACAATTTATCTAGATCAACTCACTAACTTGTTGTATTTTGTACCGTTTTGGTTTTTCAGATTTTATCTGACTGAGTTTGTAGAACATCGTGTTGATCTGGTTTATCGTGTACTGCAGTTGATGAACTGCGTATCTGAAATTGCAGGTTTTGTTATTGGCTCGCTAACTGCTAACACAGACGGACGCGACGTGCCCAAGCTATGTTATAGCATTGACGAGGACCCTCTTAGAGAGTAGAGACCCTCTGAGGGGACCGTTCTTCTTCCGGAAGAAGAACGGTCCCCAACCTTCTTTTTTCTTTGTAAAGAGTATTTAAAGAAGTGGAAGAATAAGAAGAGATGGGGCTCCCCAACCCGATGCGTCCCTAGCTGTAGTGTTCCAATACATTTACTCACTTTTTGAAGCGTTCCACTTCCTGATTTCCCAGTGATTCCACTTCATCAAGTTCCTTGAGGTGCTCCGTTAGAGTGTGATCCACAAACCTCTGAAAGGGTGTCACTGTCAGTATTTGTTGAATTGTGTTCTTAGAGGCAGCTGCGACTCAAAGAACTTAAAAAAAGTTCTGGTGTTTACTAAACAGTTTAGGACAAAATATGAGGAAGTTTGGAGGTTATATTAGTACGCACATGTATAAAAAAGTTCTGGTGTTTAGGACAAAATATGAGGAAGTTTGGAGGTTATATTAGTACGCACATGTAATCTGCTACCATACACCATAGTCTCATTGGTCACTACCACCTGAACCATCTCTATAGCCCCCTCGAGGATCCCCGATATCTTATCAATTAATCTCCGATATTCTGCAGCACATATCACCATCTGGAATAGTGAGATATTATACTGATGTCTGAGTCTTGATTGGATGGCTTTAAGATAAAGAAATTACAGGCTCTAAACTAAAGATTTCTAACTATTAGTTCTACCACTTCTCACATTGTGAGTCACAATCATAGCAACATGTTGCACCTGCCAGGCCGATGCCCCCACATAGCAACACTTTGGTGACATAGACACCTGGTGCGACCCCCACGCACCTGGTCCAGGTGTCTATGTCACCAAAACAACACTCACATTCTCCTCCTCCCCGTCCTCTAGGGCGCCCCTTCTATTTTCCCTTGGTTTGTGGTTGTGTGTATCACTGGCAAACGCAGCGTGCTTCCTCTCATGGTCAATCTCGTCCTCGACCACCTGGGGGATTGAAATGTAAGGGATCGCACCAACCACTTCTCACGCCCTTCCCCACCTGGGATTAGAGGAGAGGAGTTTGCTCGTCAAGGCATCGCGATTTGCCGTGTGAGGGGATCGCCCTCCGAGCGAGCGAACATGAGGGGCGCGACGCGCCCAACATCGCGATCAAGAAAGAGCCACTTGGGCATGAAAGGGTTTACTCCTCAGTGGATACCAAATAGAATGGAAAGTTCCTAAACGTGTTTAAAAGCTATACCTTGTCGACAATTTTGTCGACCCTTTTCTTTATTTTATTCTCCTGTTTCACCACTTTTTTCATGTAGTTTCTGTAGCCCACAGTTTCATCATCAGCCAGCTCCCTGTCCCAGTCTGCTTCTTGGGCCAATATTGATCTCTGGAAAAATGAGGAGTCATTCCACCTTCATCAGATTAGATATATAATGACCGTCATTGTGGCAATGTGTGTAACTGTGTACTTTTGTTCAAAAAAGAGTAACCAAGTGGTGATGTTTACCTGTCTCTCAAGACGGGCCATGTGGTTCTTTTCCTTATCAAACTTCTTCATGTACCGCGTGAAGCCAAGTGACTCGTCTTCCTAAAATATGAGAATAGTTCACCGTCATGTCAGTTGTGTGAGGCCAATGCTCTCTGCCTTGCTGCGCAGTCTGTCCTTCGGGCTCGCGTTAGCTCGCACCGGGCCGAGAGCTGACAGACGTGGAACATGTCAAAATGCTCTGAAAGTATTCGTTCAACTGTCAAATTACTACGCAGCCTTGTACTATCTTGGATTAGTTGGTTCGAGTTCTGATTGATTACTTGTTATCTTGGATTGTTGACTTACTCTATGTTTTCCTGAAGGCATCCTTGTAGCATATAAATCTATAAAAACTTGACTTGTTAGAAATTAAATTTACACCAGAAAAAGTACTACGTGATGAAAACATAAATTATTATTATTAATTCAAAGTGATTTTGATACAGAAAACAGATCTAAAAACAATGGACATGGCCCACTCAATATATCACTACCAAGTCCATAATTCCTCCCATGTTACTCAACAACCCATTATCGTTTGGATAGTGGTTTCTCTGGCTGGGGCGTGTAAGGCTGGATAGGAGGATAACCATTGTCTCGAATGTGGTCCAACACGTTACCTACACCTTGGGCCTGCAGTGAAACATTATTATCCTAAAGAGAAGTAGAATTGGGTGTGATTTTCGGGGATATCACAGAAAATTGGCAGAGTTTCAAAGACAATTATCGTGCACCTTGTTTATCAGATTTACCTTTAGCACGATATCTTTGCGGTATTGCCTCACTTCATCTACTCCGTGGGATTCTACCGTATCAAGTTCAATCATGTACTGCGTCAGTTGCTCATCCACTCTCCTAGAAAAGAGGAATGCCCCCCCCCCCAGTGCTGTGACATAGCAACACTTTGGTGACATAGACACCTGGTGCGACCCCCACGCACCTGGTCCAGGTGTCTATGTCACCAAAACAACACTCACATTCTCCTCCTCCCCGTCCTCTAGGGCGCCCCTTCTATTTTCCCTTGGTTTGTGGTTGTGTGTATCACTGGCAAACGCAGCGTGCTTCCTCTCATGGTCAATCTCGTCCTCGACCACCTGGGGGATTGAAATGTAAGGGATCGCACCAACCACTTCTCACGCCCTTCCCCACCTGGGATTAGAGGAGAGGAGTTTGCTCGTCAAGGCATCGCGATTTGCCGTGTGAGGGGATCGCCCTCCGAGCGAGCGAACATGAGGGGCGCGACGCGCCCAACATCGCGATCAAGAAAGAGCCACTTGGGCATGAAAGGGTTTACTCCTCAGTGGATACCAAATAGAATGGAAAGTTCCTAAACGTGTTTAAAAGCTATACCTTGTCGACAATTTTGTCGACCCTTTTCTTTATTTTATTCTCCTGTTTCACCACTTTTTTCATGTAGTTTCTGTAGCCCACAGTTTCATCATCAGCCAGCTCCCTGTCCCAGTCTGCTTCTTGGGCCAATATTGATCTCTGGAAAAATGAGGAGTCATTCCACCTTCATCAGATTAGATATATAATGACCGTCATTGTGGCAATGTGTGTAACTGTGTACTTTTGTTCAAAAAAGAGTAACCAAGTGGTGATGTTTACCTGTCTCTCAAGACGGGCCATGTGGTTCTTTTCCTTATCAAACTTCTTCATGTACCGCGTGAAGCCAAGTGACTCGTCTTCCTAAAATATGAGAATAGTTCACCGTCATGTCAGTTGTGTGAGGCCACTGCTCTCTGCCTTGCTGCGCAGTCTGTCCTTCGGGCTCGCGTTAGCTCGCACCGGGCCGAGAGCTGACAGACGTGGAACATGTCAAAATGCTCTGAAAGTATTCGTTCAACTGTCAAATTACTACGCAGCCTTGTACTATCTTGGATTAGTTGGTTCGAGTTCTGATTGATTACTTGTTATCTTGGATTGTTGACTTACTCTATGTTTTCCTGAAGGCATCCTTGTAGCATATAAATCTATAAAAACTTGACTTGTTAGAAATTAAATTTACACCAGAAAAAGTACTACGTGATGAAAACATAAATTATTAATTCAAAGTGATTTTGATACAGAAAACAGATCTAAAAACAATGGACATGGCCCACTCAATATATCACTACCAAGTCCATAATTCCTCCCATGTTACTCAACAACCCATTATCGTTTGGATAGTGGTTTCTCTGGCTGGGGCGTGTAAGGCTGGATAGGAGGATAACCATTGTCTCGAATGTGGTCCAACACGTTACCTACACCTTGGGCCTGCAGTGAAACATTATTATCCTAAAGAGAAGTAGAATTGGGTGTGATTTTCGGGGATATCACAGAAAATTGGCAGAGTTTCAAAGACAATTATCGTGCACCTTGTTTATCAGATTTACCTTTAGCACGATATCTTTGCGGTATTGCCTCACTTCATCTACTCCGTGGGATTCTACCGTATCAAGTTCAATCATGTACTGCGTCAGTTGCTCATCCACTCTCCTAGAAAAGAGGAATCATTCTGTTTTTGGGAATTGGAAATTAGAGAGAATGAATAATATACATCTGATGAAACCATGGCCAAATGATTCTGTCTATAGTTGGGTTTACAACATCCTCCTACCTACTACTATAACCCGTACTACTCCATCTCCCATTATCCCCTCCCCACTACCCCCCCTCCCATTATCCCGATTTACTTGAATTGTGGGCTGTCCAGTTGCTTGCTTTTCACCGTATAATCCAACTCAACCACTCCCTCCAAAATATCCGCTAACTTATCAAAACTCCTCTCGATCTTATCAGCAAGTTCCAATTCTGGGAACCCAGGATCGCTTCCCTGGAACTCTGGATGAGTCTCATCAGCTCCTGTTCTAATATTATCTTCAAAGTGTTCTTCGCTGGGACCAGATCCGACATACATTGCATTTGCTTGGTTCGCCGGATCCATAATTTAGTGTTTGGTCCCTCACATTCCACCGACCTAAAGTAGTTTTGCTAATGTTATGGGGCATCGGGACGCAGTGAGAAAGGGTCGAGGTACCAGTTGTTAGTTGTTACTGAAGTGTACACAAATGCGTTATTGAAACTGTGAAGATAAAGGGCCAATGCAGCTGCAAACGGACTATAATTATACTAGGTGGCATCTACACTGTTTTCCGCGACTCCGAATAGACCCTAGACCCGACTACTAGCAAATATCACAATACATTGCATCATGTACATTGTACTCTCAAACTCATTACCACGCTCACTAATTTACAATACAAAGTACTACAACGCTAAAGTGAGCGGGTGATGCCATTATAATTGTGAGAGTCACACTAAAAGGTGACTTGCAGGTCGTCGGAAAGTGGAGACTGCGAATATATTATACAATGCAAGTTGCAACTCATAGTATGCAACTCATTACATACTTAGTACTACATCGTTATAGAGGCAAAGCTACACGACCGTGTGGTCTTATAACGATGTCTCTCACTCGAGAGACTGTCTGAACAAGTCAAGTAACAAGTGACTTTATGTCAAGTGGTTATGGATACTGTTAGCTCTACAAGTTACAAACCTCTAATTTGTAAACCCAAAAAGAGAGAGAGAGTGAGAGAGAGAGAGAGAGAGAGAGAGAGAGAGAGAGAGAGAGAGAAACAGACAGGGATACACTAACAGCACGAAGCACAAACTAAAGAGGAAATGAGATGAGAGAATTGAGAGCAAAGTATGTAACACAAAATACCAATCTCTATCACAGTGTGATTCAAAGCTTGTTGTGTACTTGTGTGTGTGTATGTGTGTGATTGCCAAGTAATGTGTTGTAATAATATCTCCGTGGAATGATAGTGTTTTTAGTAATTTTTGAGTTTTACATTGACTTGTGAGTGTCACTCTGTTGACACTGACAGTGTGTGCGTCATGTGACTAGTTTTTAAAATAATAATTTGAGATTCAGATTAGAGTGAACTCTGATTTAATGTTGAAGATTTGTAAAATATTGTTGTCAGATTTTCTTTCTTTGAATTTGTAAAAACAAACCCCTTGTGTTTGGATTTGACCATGGTTCTGAGGGATGCCACAACTCGGCAAACTTACTGATGAGACACCTGTAGTTGCCCGGTCACAAAAGGCGGCAGATATGATATTTCACTAGGGTCGCCTACCTCTTGTCAGCGCGGAAATGGGGACCTCGGTTGACTGTCGGGGTTGAACCACACGGTATGTGATTATCGCGCGCACTGCATTACAAGTCTGTCTCCGCGCCCCACACCAAGTTAAGAGAACCTTTATCGAGACTATAAACTTGTATCGAATCGGGGCACACTAAGCGGGTGAGGAAGTATCGAAATTTCATAATAACTTTTTCTCTCAAAATTTATGGGGAGCACCGATCAAAGCATTGACAATCGTACTGTAAAATTTTACAAAAAAAGTTTTGAAATTTTTTCAAAGGGATTCCAGCCACGTCCGAATCGTGTTTCGAATCGGTACATTTTTACGCATGTCATGTTTCTAATTAGACGGTTCAAAACAAATCGAAACGTGATCCCCATCGAATCAAAATTTTGACGCTTGGTGAACCTGTGATTCAATGGCCCCAGGGATCACGTATCGGTTCGTTCCGAACCATCTAATTAGCAGCAGGACATGCAATAAGATTCACTGATTCGAAACATGATTCGGACGTGGCTGGTATTCCTTTGAAAAAAATTCAAAAAATTTCAAAAAATTTCACAAAAAAATTTTTGGGGGAAAAAAATCGTGTCACTAAATAGGGGTGTCACGAAATAGGGGGTCACTAAATAGGGGTCCGACTGTATTCCATTTAGCCAAATAAATGCTATCCCGTATAACCTAATTTTTAAAACGCTGTACATTTTTTTTCCCAAATGGAATACCAGCATATCTCTACTAAGGGCTTATTTTAAGCTTTAAATGACACATTGGGGAAATAAAATGAATGATTTAATGACCATCTACCAAAAAATTTTAGGTATTAGACTAAATCGTTGAACAGGACAGACCTAAACAAGATAGTGGTTCATATGGGTCAAGTCTCCCCTACAGCAAAATACCAATCTCTATCACAGTGTGATTCAAAGCTTGTTGTGTACTTGTGTGTGTGTATGTGTGTGATTGCCAAGTAATGTGTTGTAATAATATCTCCGTGGAATGATAGTGTTTTTAGTAATTTAACTCAAAATGTAACTGAACACTCACAGTGAGACAACTGTGACTGTCACAGTGCGTCATGTGACTAGTTTTTAAAATAATAATTTGAGATTCAGATTAGAGTGAACTCTGATTTAATGTTGAAGATTTGTAAAATATTGTTGTCAGATTTTCTTTCTTTGAATTTGTAAAAACAAACCCCTTGTGTTTGGATTTGACCATGGTTCTGAGGGATGCCACAACTCGGCAAACTTACTGATGAGACACCTGTAGTTGCCCGGTCACAAAAGGCGGCAGATATGATATTTCACTAGGGTCGCCTACCTCTTCAGTCGCGCCTTTACCCCTGGAGCCAACTGACAGCCCCAACTTGGTGTGCTTATGTGATTATCGCGCGCACTACATTACAAGTCAGACCTCGCGCCCCACACCAAGTTAAGAGAACCTTAATCGAGACTATAAACTTGTATCGAGATAGGTCCTCTCTGGGAGAGTCTCCCTCCAAACATCAAAGCTCTTTGCTACAGATAGGTTATAGCTAGGAAGCTCTGTTTCCTGTTACCAGTATCTTTTGCAGCAATGTACTCGTATCTTGGCTGCTCTCACCCATGTAATGGTACTTGCAGCTTGGTGACATTAATAGACACCGTGTGTGGGGATCGCACCACTGCACCAGGTGTCTATGTCACCAAACTTGCAGCATTAAGTCTACTAAACAAGGAATTTGGGGACGGGAAAACTTAAAATTATCGTTACATAAACCGGATAATAATGATATTGATATCTTCACCTCAAGATCAACTGATAACCCAAGAATCAGGATCAAATGGTCTCCCTACAATTACGAAGCACATAGTCAGAACCCAGAACTCAGATCTACCTCGGCCTCAGTAATCATGGTTAAACTTAAAAAATATACATAACACACAGTTTGCACGGCTAACAGCCTGTTTCTACATTAAATTTAACATTCCATGATGCTTCTAAAATGTTAAAAATACAGATAAAATAATATTGCTAACAGATAAAATAAGATGGTCACTATTACACAGTTTGTACATAACAAGTTGGATAGTGTCCAATTATGTGATAGTTCAAAGTTCAAACCAAATGTTCTTGGTAAATATGTTAAAGGAAATAAAGCATGTCTGAAAGGGCGGGAGATGCGTCTCTGTGCAGGTTGTTTCCGACCAGGAATGCTAGTTTGTGTGCGTACTGACACACTGCTGGAACCCTGATTGCGCCCTGAGGAAAACAGAATAGGTGTTAATCCTGATCAACGACCCTATACTATAAGCGGATAACTGGAATGGACCAGTAGATAATCCCCTTTATAACAGGGGGGGGGGTTCTTCTTCTTCGTAATCGTTCCCCGATATCCCATGAACCCTTTCAGGTGGTCTGAGTAAAATTATCACACTCAGACGTGGACTGTCCGTTGTGTCCAACTTACTGTCCAGTTCCAGTAGGCGAAGGACAGCTTATAAGCAATCTTTTGCAGATGATCCGCTGTTATAGTTGTATTAAACTCCAACACATTGTAATGTACAGGTGTAACTGTTCCCCTCTCCACACTCTGAGGCACCAGGAAGAAATCAAACAAGTTGGATCGAGTGACGACGTTGTCCACAACCGTTCCAGAGGGAGGGTTGGTCAGGCAGTTTAGATTTTGGTTGGGGTTGGTCTGGAAGAATCGTTGTTGGATGCGCTTTGAAACGACTGTAAACACTAACTCGATCCTGTAAAAAAATAGGGATTTAGTTGTATGGTTGGTAACCTATTTCCAGTCCCTTGTTCCCTACTCATTGTCTTGGTGACATAGACACCTGGTGTGTGGGGATCGCACACTATGTCACCAACTCATTCTCCATCTTTACACCTAGAATTATATCGAGTCTCCCTTTCTTGCCATCCTGATTCCTGGCATGTCTGCCCCATAATTACAGATTGCTGGTAACTGGTATAGTCTCCCTCTCGTTCCACCCTATTACCATGGTAATAGGTTATAGGGAGTAACGAGAGGGAGACTAATCATATTTAGAGGGGGCACTTGTGCTCCTCGTTCCACCCCACTTCACAGTCGGTCACATAATTCATTAGTTTCACCAATGTGCCAGTAATTGCCATTGTATCACTACGGTGGTACTATGAGCCTTTTGCAATGCACATTTGCGGAGTGTAACTATTTACGGAGTTGCACTCTCGCGTCACACGTTATCTTACTTTCACTTTCACTTATCACTAGTAACACTGCATCTTTTGCTAGACACACTCGAGTGCACTCTTATCTCTCTCTCTCTCTCACTGGATACACAATGCATATTTTGATCATTATCTCTCTTTTATCTGTTGTTGTACCACAAGTCGTTGTTTGTCTTTTGGCTCGTGATACAATGCAAGAGTACCACTTACAGCGTGGTACTCTTTTTGCTTGTGAGTTCGTAAACTTAGCAAACTCCCTTCGGTCGTGTACTAAGTATGCCTCTAACACTTCCTACGGTCGTGTCAGAGGTAATCTAAAAACACTCCCTGCGGTCGTGTTTTTAGAATAATGAACTCCGTTCGCCCTGCAGGCTCACGAGCTACTAGATACACTCCGGCTACGCCCTCGGTGTATCTATTCACAGAGTACCACGCTGTCGCGTGGTACTATCTTCCATTGTATCACCCCTAACCATCCCTAATCCCAGGGTCCAGTACCGTATTCACCGATGACCTTGTGTTTATAAACCCCAGAGAGGAGCTGCCAGTACCTACTTACAGAGTTACAGACCGATCTGGAAATGTGAAGGGAAAAGCTAAGGTAAACACTTGGTTATTTTGCAGCTTACATCCCCCAGATAGAGTCCGGTTTGGTGGATTTGGCGCCAAAATGTACCAGGGGACTCTATGTCTAAAAAGTCTATACAGGGCGGACTCTATGTCTAAAAAGTCTACACAGGGCGGACTCTTTATCTAAAAAGTCTAAAACTGGCGGACTCTATATCTAAATAAATCTACATTAGATATAATAGAGTCCGCCATTCTCAGCGACCTCGAGATTTCGGCCGTTAGGCCGGAAACGAGAGTTTGCTGTACCTCTATACTAGTTTAGAAGTGTTAGGGCCATTGTTTGGGTTCGAGGTTAGGGTTAGGGTGATGGTTAGGGTTAGGTTTTGGGTTGGTTTAGGGTTTTAGATATAGAGTCCGGTTTGGTGGATTTGGCGCCAAAATGTACCAGGGGACTCTATATCTAAAAAGTCTACACAGGGCGGACTCTTTATCTAAACTTTTTTCTAAGTCTAACTGTAGATAAAGAGTCCGTTTTTAGATATAGAGTCCGCCTTGAATTTAGATAAAGAGTCCGTTAGCACTAGAGTCCGCCCACCCTTCCATAGTAACCCAGTCAGGGCACTCTGTAAAAGTATAGCACGTGACCCGACCAGAGACTAGGTTCAAACAATGAACCTCACAATTTCACCGACGGTCAGCACTACATAGTTGTGTGGACTGCGGAAATTTATAAAACTTCTCCTTCCCTCTGAAGCTTGTACTTAATTTTTTTCTACTCTCTCTGTCTCTATCTTTTTTTTTCTCAAAACAAGAAGCAATCCCTTACTTTTTATCGGTTGCAATTTCTGCTCGAGCGATAGCATCCTTGATATTCCTCAACTCCTGCTCCCTTACAGCTAACAATTGCCCATCACCTACACCGTCCCTGGAAGAGAATTTGAAATTTAAAAAGCTAGATACTACTCACAGGAAGCTAAAATAAAAGATTTAACAGCTAAAACTATAAACTATTCAAAACTTTTATAGCGATCAGATGCCGAGAAAAAAAAACTTTTTTACCGCACCTGAATACAAAGATTCTGTCAGGGAGATCATTGTTTCGTGTTTTGTACGCCCTCAACAGGTCAGTCATAACCACATCCATTTGTGAGATTAGTTCCTGTCGGTTTGGCTGCCATGTGGTCCGGTGGTAGAACCTGTTATAGAGGGAATGTTATTATTCAAATACTAATTATAAATTATCCCATGGCATCCACCGGCCCTCTCCTTCACTTGGTGATACCCAGAACCCCAACCAGCCCTAGCGGCAAGCACCCTAATCCTGTCCGACCAAACCCCTATCTACCACCACCAGCCACATGCCACCACCCAACTCACTTGGTGAGACAACTGTTCATGGAAGCGACAACTCCGCCCACACTTCTACTGCTCCCACTATCATGATATGTGTCTATCCCAACGTACATAACATTCTGCATTGGGATGTGAACTCCCCACAATTCACCTGAGGGAGGGTGTTGAATTGGTAAACTAAAAGGGTTTAGTTTAGGTTTTAACCGGGTAAAACCTTAACTAAGAAGCTCGGGGTTATATCAGTACTAGTATTAGAACTAGACTAAACAATGTTTAGTAAACATAAACACTGTTTAAAACAGGGGGAGCCCGGCCCCGAACTCATTCATCAAAAACGTCAAACTTAAATAATCCAGTGCGGGCCGCGGTGATCTAATGCACATGTAGAGTAACTTTTTCACCCTCTCTCATATCACTCTGGCCCTCTTTCTCTTTTTTCTTTCTCTCTCAGAAGCTCTTGACATCGGTAGCACTACATGTATTATAATATCGGGGTACTATGAACTTGAAGTGAAAAGAGAAATACAACTTACCGCCCATTTTGGCGTTCATCTGCATAACAATCTTAGTAACCACACTAAGCATTCGGGCCGGATTGGAGAGGGTTCTTTTTAGTATCACCTGAAGGGAAAATTTTTGTTGAGTAAGGGGAGGGGTGTGACCCTTCCCCCTTACTTAACAAGAACATTTAGAGTTGTAAACATTGTTTACTAAACAGTTCATGTGATTTATATTGGACAAAAGGAGACTCGCTAAAACTGTTAACACCTTTCAAGACAAAAAGGCGGCCTATCCACTGACACATAGAAGCTAATAACTTTCCCTAAAACCTATTAAACCACCGGTAAACACCGCTAACTCTGTTGACGGTATATTGTATAACTAGGGTTTCTTAACACGTGGGACATGCCAAGAAGCACTCGTAACCTAAATAGGTAGCCCTAATTTGAAAATGGCAACTTTGAATTTCTAGTCTCTACATTCCACAAGTACAGTTACCTGTGACGGGATGGGTCGTTCTATACAGCAGTGTTTCTTTATCGCATCATACTTGTCTTTACTGTCGGTAGCCAAGATACACACAATATTGAAACTCAACCAGCACAATTACCGAAGTTACATCCGAAGGCGAGATGTGGGCCTACAGGGAGAAAATTCATTGGATATAGGAGGAGACCGGGGGAGTTGGGTTGTGTTCTGCTCTGCAGGGTCTGGCGAGAAATTCATTGGATAGGAGGGGGCCGGGGGAGAAATTATGTTGGATATGAGCGGAGTTGTGGAAAATGTACGGTATAATTAAATAGGAGGGGGTTGTATGTGCATTGTGAGACATATCATAGATAATTTCAAATTAAGATTAATTCAAGTTAGGCTTGCAGGAGACCGAATTTAAACTGACCTTCCATTGTTAACCAGCTCAATAATACTTCCACCATTTCCAATGTTTATCCCACACCCCGGTCCGACCCTGAAAGCAGCATCCATGAAAGCGGCTGCTTTGGGCCTATCACCCACCTCACAGATCACTGTATAATCATTGCCGATATCCGCACTGGACAACACAAATTGTTGCCTGGTTATCCTATCAAAGTTAGCCCTGGCAGGATCCACATTAACTTGTCCAGTTTTCAGAAGTAGTCGTGTCGGGGCAATCTGCCGGCCAGTAACAGGAAGAACTTCACTCGGTACCTCCACACCCCACGCCTCTAGCTCCTCCATCGCTTCACCACTAGCACGGACCGTGTCCATGAATCCATTCAGGGCGGTATGTCGGTTAGTTGGGTTTTGTCTGGTTCTGTCAGCGATGGATCTCATTACTGCAGGGTTACTTCTCATGCCATCTGTTATTCCTGTCATGTGACAGACTTCTGGGGGTATCCTAATCAAAACCTGAAATGGAGCAACAAATCAGAATACAAACTCGTCTCTCCTCAGTCCTCTCCCTACTCTAAATATTGAATACAACACATATCTCATCAACTCAATTCCTTCACTATCTCTTCGATTCCTCATTATCCCCAGACCCTAGTGGGGTAATACTGTGTGATTTTAAATGACTGGGACTGGTATATCGCGAATTGTATGAAAACTATGGCATCTTTCATCTTCAAATTTTGGGACATGGTAAAACTAAGCTGTAGCAATTTTCTCCTAGTTTAACAGCAAATTTCAATGTTCCTGAATGAATCTATTGCCAAAAAACCTCCTCCAACTTTACACGGTCATATCTCTGGAATCTAATGAGATATAGATTTCAGATTTTAAGGGGAGACAGATAAGACGATTTTGAATGTTTTGTCTGTTTTATGAGTTGCCAGTTTTACCGTCTGTTCACAGGAATTGTTTAAAGTGGTCATATTAAGGTCATTTACCCCTCAAAGATCACATGTCCAGCTCCTATAGGGGGCTAATCGGGTCTCGAACACGCATACGTCCCCTAGAAGCAGCTGGAAATGTGATCTTTGAGGGGTAAATGACCTTAATTTGGCCTAATTAGAGCGTGTTACACCACTTTAAACAGTTCCTGTGAACAAACGGTAAAAGCTGGCAACTCATAAAACAGACAAAACATTCAAAATCGTCTTATCTGTCTCTCCTTAAAATCTGAAATCTCTATCTCATTAGATTCCAGAGATATGACCGTGTAAAGTTGGAGGAGGTTTTTTGGCAATAGATTCATTCAGGAACATTGAAATTTGCTGTAAAACTAGGAGAAAATTGCTACAACTTAGTTTTACCATGTCCCAAAATTTGAAGATGAAAGATGCCATAGTTTTCACGCAATTCGCGATA
>AVPN01000077.1:63414-73416 GCA_000695325.1 Pleurobrachia bachei | reverse complement strand
AATTAATCGCTCGATTAGTTTCAATACACGTTTCCTCAATCCTAAACAGCTGAAAGACGAAAGAAAACAACTTGTTTTTAACGCTTTTGCATTTTTTGGGTTGTTTGTTGGCGAACGCACAGGGATAAGGCAGCGCTTTTCAAGGTTGTTTGTTGGTGAACTCCAAAAAATCCGATCAATCTCAGAAAATTAAAAATGACGATTTAATGTATTGCTTTAAACGTAAGGCGCGATTTAAAATTTTTATATCGCTGCATTTATCGCGCGCGCATAAAAAAACTTAAAAAAAAGAGCTGTGAGAAGCTTGAAACGACTTTTTTAAAGTCTCAAAAATCAGAAGTTAAAATTCGCTTCTGTTTCCGCGTGTGTTGTACCCCGTGATGTCTTCTTCTCCTTAGAAAGTAGAAACGACCCTAAAGGAAAACCCAAGCTAAAATAGCCCTCACTTGGGTTTTGTGAAATTTCCCACGGTCATTGCTCCACCCCCTGATAAGTTAAAAAGCGGACAATAAATTTGTATTTTGTATTGTATTGTATTGTATAAAGACTTGAAATTTTGTAGTTGGGTAGATCATGTCAACTTATATCTCACTACACAATTTCAAGTCTATCTCATCAGGGGGTGGAGCAATGACCGTGGGAAATTTTACAAAACCCAAGTGAGGGCTATTTTAGCTTGGGTTTTCCTTTAGCCCCCGCCCTAAAGTACTTGCCAACCTATCGATGTCTCGCTTGAACGCGATTAAGTTGCTTTTTGGGGGTTGGTGACGCATCCTTAATTCAATTAATAGTTCAGTAAATCCTGGATTATTATTATAAGTCATAACATCTTTTGCTTTGTATAGAGCATGAAATTGGGATACTGGAAGATTAGAGGTTTGGCAGAACCCATCCGACTGCTTCTAAAGTAAGTTTTGACTTAGATCATTATCACAGACTACATTCTAATCTATAGCTCCAAGTGTTGCTAAATGTTTATTTAAAGATGTTAACCAGTGTCTCGACAGGTATCTGGAACAAGATTACGAGGAGGTTGTGTACGAATGTGGGGACGGTCCAACTTTTGATAAATCCTGCTGGTTTGATATTAAATTCAGTCTCGGTTATGATTTCCCTAACCTGCCGTATCTTGAGGATGGTGATGTGAAATTGACTCAGACCATTCCTATCATCAAGTAAGTTGATTGTAGAGTACATACGTCTATTCAATCAGCGGATATCCGCACCGATATCACTGAAGATCTGCACTTTGCGGTAGTGAAACATTTGTTTGAATCGTTTCAATTTGTTATAAGCCAAGATATCTCTATCACCCTGTGTGACCAGGGATCAAACCTATTTATGTTACCAAATCTTGATATCTCATTCCCTCAGTTACATCTGCTCAAAGAACGGTGTTGGGCCCACGGATGTCAAATCTGCAGCTGCCCTTGATATGTGTATCCACTTTCTGGCTGATCTGAACATGGCTAACGTTAGGTTGTGTTATGGTAGTGCGGAGAATCTAGCAGCTAACAAAGCGTCAACTGTTGCTGCTGTACAACCAGGGTTGAAACAACTAGCTGATTTCCTTGGTGATAAACAATTCCTTGGAGGTAATTAGTTAATGATATGTAGATGATTTATTCCATAATTGTATTCCCAATTCTTACTTGATTTCCAGCTCAATACTATACTCATTTAGCCTATTATTATAGTTCTGACACAATCCAATTACAGGCGATAAGCCATGTGGTGTTGATTTCTTCTGCTATGAAGTATTGGATAGGTGGTTCAGACTAGAATCTACCTCTCTCGCTGTCCATCCCTCTCTGACGTCGTTTCAAGATAGGATCCGGGCTCTTCCCCAACTTGCTACCTACTTCTCTAGTCCTGATTCTACTCGAACCTGGCCACTGAATAACAAAATGGCGTCTTTTAAATAGAGTGGGATATATGTGATCCAAAATAGAGAGACATGTGACCCCCTCTCTTTTTTAGTGGGCCCTTGTATTTTTAGCATTGCTGATGTGTAGAATATTATTTTTACAGGTTACTTAAAGTTCACAGTTTTTTAATCAAAAAGTTTTTATGTTTTCAATTGATTTTCCTTTACTGATCTTAATTGGTCTTACCCTGTATATTTTGTCGAAAGTTTTATTCAAAAAATAAGTGTTTTATTTACTGACTTACTTAATAACTAATCTAATTAATTGCCCCATAATTAACTCATCAACCTAATTATAGCAAGTATGCAAGTGTTCGTTCAGGGTACCAGCACCCATGCTGTTAATGTTGAACCTTCAACCACCATCTCTGAGATCCGAAAGAGGATCTGCACCATCGAACAGGTCAGTCTCATCAGTGACGTCGCAAATAGCCCTGGTCACGTGATCAGGGGCCTTGGTCAAGGGCCATTTAAATGAAGTTTTTCACTTTGTAAAATCTCGATTGATGGTCTCGATGCGAGGTCACTTCCTCCACATAATCATGTACCATTATCACACATCCTCACAAAATGATCTATCTACAGGTGTCTGAGGATGACCTGTACCTTCACTATGGTGGTCTGCCCCTCGATGACGACATGAGCTTCGAGGCCCTGCCCGATCTTGCCACCATCGTCGCTTCAGGTATACAATTTCTAGATCAATATTTTCTCTCTCTCCCATCTCTTTCTCCCATCCCTATATCTTTATATTATCTACCTCTACTACTGTCTTGACCAACTATCTCTATCCCTTTGTGTTTAGGTAAACTCCTGGGAGGAAAAGTCCACGGATCTCTGGCTCGAGCTGGAAAGGTCAAGGGACAGACCCCCAAAGTTGCCAAGGAGGAAGACAAGAAGAAGAAGAAGACCGGAAGGTAAGGGGTTTAGGGGGGGCTTTTGTATTGTAATGTGACCTGTTATGATAACAGTGTAAAAAACGAATATTGCCATCATGATAGCTGTCTGATTAAAACCGGATTCTAACACCGCCCCCCATCTCGCAGGTGCAAGAGGCGAATCCAGTACAACAGGAGGTTCAGTACTGCTGTGAACCAGTTCGGCCGAAAAAAGGGACCTAACTCTAACTCTGCTTAAAATCTGCATTTGCTACTTTGAGTTTTTAACTTCTAAATAAACCGAGTTTTAATTATTCAATTTCTTTCTCTCTTTCCACACATTGTTGATCCCCTGTCGTTCCCATCTTAGAACGAGAGACAAGACAATGTGAAAGAAACACAGCTCTTTTCGCGCTTTTGATGTGTTTAATTTATCAAAAGCTTACTAAAGAACTAACAGCTATCTTCCTCCCTCCGCCAGACTTCCCTCGTTCAGTTCTCCCGAAAATCCCCAATTTATCCCCGTTCTAAATTTCCAGTTCTCAAAAGACCTCCCTATTTCCCGTCTCACCCTATTTTTCCCGTTCTAAATCTCCCCTCCCAGTTAGCTAAATCTCTCCCTCCCGTGTTATAGCACAGGATGCCTAAAAAGAAGGGAAGACGACAGCAGCAGCAGGACAGTGAAGAAGATGTAGATATGGGAGATGTGAAGGAGGCACTTGAGGAAACTACAAGTATGTGTGTTTTAATGTGGTTGTCTTGGGAACTATTGGTGGCTGAGCGAAATAGGAGGGGGGGGGGTAGCATTGATTTCAAAAGGAGTTTCATTGATTTTATGATGATCTAATACGGCCATTTTAAATGATGTGTATGATCTAACACAGCCACTTTCTACAGATCAGAATTGAAAAGGCCTTTTGAATTATATCCTGTTATCTAAACCATCAGTTGGTGTAATTTGATTGAAATATAATATTTCCCTCATGCCAGTCTGATTAAAACTTGATTGCCTTCCTAACACCTCCCCCCATCTCGCAGGTGCAAGAGGCGAATTCAGTACAACAGGAGGTTCAGTACCGCCGTGAACCAGTTTGGCCGAAAGAAGGGACCTAACTCCAACTCTGCTTAAATCTGCATTTGCTACTTTGAGTTTTTAACTTCTAAATAAACCGAGTTTTAATGATTTTAATTCTTTTTCCCCTCGCTTTCCACACATTGTTGATCCCCTGTCGTTCCCATCTTAGAACGAGAGACAAGACAATGTAAAAGAAACACAGTTCTTTTCGCGCTTTTGATGTGTTTAATTTCTCAGAAGCTTACTAAAGAACTAACAACTATCTTTCTCCCACCGCCAGAGTTCCCTCAAACTTACCTTATATATTATTCAGTTATCCCGAAAATCCCCCAATTCAGCCCCGTTCTAAATTTCCACTTCTACAAAAACCTCCCTATTTCCCGTTCTAAATCTCCCTCTATTTCCCGGTCTAAATCTCCCTCCCGTTCCCTATTTCCCATCTTAAATCTCCCTATTTCCCAATGTAGCACAGGATGCCTAAAAAGAAGGGGAGGCGACAGCAGCAACAAGACAGTGAAGATGATGTAGATATGGGAGATGTGAAGGAGGCACTTGAGGAGACTACAAGTATGTGTGTTTTAATGTGGTTGTCTTGGGAACTATTGGTGACTGAGCGAAATAGGAGGGGGGGGGGTAGCATTGATTTCAAGGAGTTTCATTGATTGTATGATGATCTAATACGGCTATTTTAAATGATGTGTATGATCTAACACAGCCACTTTCTACAGATCAGAACGCCGCACCAGCCCTCAAACTCAGCAACAAGCAGAAGAAAGCTAAACGAAAGGTAATATTTTATTTCTCTGTGAGACTCCCTTTCCAATAGGGTCAGGGGTACCAACATGCAGTCTCCAAGATCAGCCACAGCACATTGAGCTTGTGCAATGCCCCGCTCCTTCAAGACACGCTGACACACAATAGTGCTTTGCGTGGGGCGCGAGCACCACTAGAAAGGTGAAAGCGCGCCGCTCCAACACTGTCGAGAACGAAGGGGGTGCGCGATCATTGGGGTTACACCAAACTTTTGTGATCGGGGTTACATCAACTTTTTACTCACCGGAGTTACACCAAATCCTTAAAGGATTTTCTGATGTTATCTGTAACAACATCTCTTTTCAGGCGGACCTAGCAGCAGAAGCACAAGTCGAAGAAGAAGATGATGGTGGACTTGGAAGAAATTTCTCAGCTATGCAACAGGAAAAGAAAATTGCAGAAAAGCTGGCTGAAAACTCTTCAGACATCAAGATTGAGAAGTTTTCTATTTCTGCAGCAGGGAAAGATTTGTTTGTCAATGCTGAACTCTCAATTGTGAATACTAGGAGATACGGACTTGTTGGACCTAACGGGTAAGGGGTATATCTCACAACTATTTGAATCATAAATTATATCCAACCCCTTATCTACCCCAAGTTTCCAACCCCTTCTATAATTCAATCCCACTCGAATCCTCCGACCCCTTCTCCCTCAGACACGGTAAAACCACTCTCCTAAAGCACATGGCACACCGTGTCCTGGCTATTCCGGCCAATATTGATGTGTTGCTGTGTGAGCAGGAGGTGTGTGCTGATGATACACCTGCAGTTGAGGCCGTGATGAGGAGTGATGTGAAACGACACAAACTGGAGAGTGAGGTTAGTGGTGGTTTTTGCCTAGCGTGCCCCGTGTATAGGAGGGTTAGAACGGGGGTTAGAACATAACATTCATTCTATTAATTGGCTGGGAATTAATTTTTTCTCCCTTTATTTTTACTCCACCTACTGGCTACAATCTGTATCACTTCCCACACATTGTTGATCCCCTGTCGTTCCCATCTTATAACGAGAGACAAGACAATGTGAAAGAAACACAGCTCCTTTCGCGCTTTTGATGTGTTTAATTTCTCAAAAGCTTACTAAAGAACTGACACCCTTCTTTCTTTCAATCTCCCCTCTTTCTTGCGGTTCATGTACTGGTGTGATCTCTAGTTGATATCTAGTGATGGAGAGGAGTTGATCGCTCACTGACCCCTTCCCCCCCCCCTCAGTTAAAGCAGCTAGAAAAAGAGCTGGAAGGAGGAAATGATGATGTGGGAGAGAGAGTGAATGAGATTCACGAGGAACTGAACGCTATGGGGGCAGGGGCTGCCGAGGGAAAGGCGAGGCGAATCTTATCTGGTAGGTATTGTGACTGATTTGAGTTTTACAATGGGGACTTCTCTCTTGGTCATACGAAACCCCAACATGTGTACGGATCTAAAGGTCTCACTGATACCTTTAAAACTCCCTCCCTCTCTTTTCCAGGTTAGCCCCCCCCCTATTTCTAAAACTCCCCCCACTCCGTCTAGGTTTGCAGTTTACCCGAGAGATGCAGGACCGACCTACCAAGGCATTCAGTGGAGGGTGGAGAATGAGGGTGTCACTTGCAAGGTACAAGGTTCGTACGCTGATCTGTAACTATCACTTTAACACTCTGTAACTTCCTCTAATGCTAACTTCCTTATTTCGGTGTGATACTCACTGTGTCTTTTTGGGCCCGTCTTTCTCCAATCTCTATTATACGCTACTACTACCGCACTACTATGTATACTACCCCAGTGCCAAGAATACTCGTTGCAAAATGTTATTTAGTAAGACAGAGAGAGAGCCTGCTATCATTATCTCTATCTGCCCCCGCCAAAATTTTCCAGTTTTACAACCTCAAATCCCCACCAGGGCTTTGTTTTTGGAGCCCACCCTGCTCATGCTGGATGAACCTACAAATCATTTGGATCTGAACGCAGTAATTTGGTTGGATAACTACCTTCGGGGATGGAAGAAAACACTCCTAATTGTTTCTCACGACCAAGGTAATAGTTGTTAATTGTTTCTCACGACCAAGGTAATAGTTGTTAATTGATAGTTAATTAGTTGGTAATTGAGAGTTAATTAGTTGTTAATTGAAAGTTAATTAACTAGTAATTATACCAGTTGTTAATTGGGAGTTAATTAACTGTGTGGTGTCCACTCCTGCTGCCAAGCAAAAGTGCCCCCAACGTTTGCTTGACATTGCAGTAGCCACAACATATCAGTGGCACACTATATAATGGTAATGTAGTCTGTCTGTCCCTCCCGCCGTCATGTATTATAATAATAGTCACCTGCTTTACCTACCCATTTCTTGGCACAGAATTTCTCCTGTCTCGGTACTCCACGATCCATCGTCTTCGCACGTAATTGCACCATCGCCCCCGATTAGTAGATGATTGCGCTCACAAACAATGGTAATGCTAGTCCCTAGCATAAAATTTAGAAATGGACCGCGTGAATTAATAAAACGAAGTAGAAAGTCCGTCAACCATGATAGCCCCTGTCCTAAATTTCTAAGGACCTCCACACATTGTTGATCCCCTGTCGTTTTCACCTTGGAACGAGAGACAAGACAATGTGAAAGTATGTAATTACAGTTCTCTCAGCGCCTAGTTAGTGCATTCCACATCCAGGCTTCCTATCAGACTGACAGTTCAGACCCACCCACCCCCACCCTAATTCAAACGCTACGACCCGCCCACCCCTTAGTCTAACCACGTTCCCAGGGCACAGTCCCAGATTTCCCATGGATCGCAAGTTCTAAACCCCTCACTCCCAGATGCCCCCTAGTCCATACTATACTAACCCTCCCTCTCTCCCAAATGCCCCCTCTAATTATAACCCCTCCCTCCCTCTCCCAGATGCCCCTCTAATAACCCCCTCCCTCCCAGATGCCCTCTTTACTAACCCCTCCCTCCCAGATGCCCCCTCTACTAACCCTCCCTCCCTCTCCCAGATTTCCTGAACAACGTGTGCACGGATATTATTCACCTGGACCAACAGAAACTAAACTACTACCGCGGAAACTACAACGACTTCAAAAAGATGAACGTTCAGAAGAGAAAGGAACAAGAGAAGGCCTATGAGAAACAAGAGAAGAGGTTGAAAGAGCTGAAGAAGTCTGGTTCTAGCAAGAAACAGGCTGAAGCGAAGCAGAAAACTACACAGAAACAGAAACAAGGTAGATTGATGTTTCTCTTTTCGCTCTCTCACTCTTTTTTCTCTGTCTCTCTCTCTCTCTCTTTTCTCGTTCTCTCTCTCCATCTTTCTCTCTCTCTCTCTCTCTATCTCTCTCTCTCTCTGATCTCTCTCTTTCTATCTGTCTATCTATCCTTCTCTTTTCTCGCTTTCCACACATTGTTGATCCCCTGTCGTTCCCATCTTAGAACGAGAGACAAGACAATGTGAAAGTAGTATAGCTCTTTTCGCGCTTTTGGTGTGTTCAATTTCTCAAAAGCTTACTAAAGAACTAACAAACACCGCCATGACCCGAAACACACCCACTTCAAATGTGTAGCCAACTAATCCCTGTACAATTAAATCCTAATTAACCAAGTAATCCGATTAAATAACCTACTACGAATCCCAGTTCAATTGCCCAGGAAAGCCCCTTCTCCCCCCCCCCCCAATTGCCCAACTAATCCCAGTATAATTGTTATTTGTTGCCTAATTTACTAATTGCCCCCAGGAAAGAAGAAGGGTCAACAGGAGGATGATGAGGTTCAAGTTGAGGAACTATTGAAGAGGCCCCAGGAGTACAAAGTTAAATTCACATTCCCCTCTCCACCCCATCTTAGCCCTCCCATATTGGGTCTTTACGGTAAATATAACTGCGATAATTATTAATTTCCTTAATTACTTACCCTCAACCCCTCTTAATTTACTAAACCAACCGCTGGGTAGGTGTGTATTTGTGGAACACGGTGAGGGATTACAATCTGATTTGCTGATGTCAAACTACCCCCTCTCCCAGATGTGACATTTGGCTACGAAGGGCAACCTAAACTGTTCACTGATGTCAACTTTGGTGTTGACATGGAGAGTAGAATTGCCATTGTTGGACCCAACGGAGTGGGAAAGAGTACTCTTAATTTGTTGTTGGCAAAACTGGAACCAAATGTTGGGGAGAGACGTGTCAACCATCGGCTGGTTTGTTAATAAGTAACATAATTTAGTGAATAGTTATTATAAATTAGTGAATAATTAACAATTAGTTAGTTAAGTTTTACATCTTAAGGACACATTGTTGATCCCCTGTCGTTCCCATCTTAGAACGAGAGACAAGACAATGTGAAAGAAACACGGTTCTTTTCGCGCTTGTTTGAGTTTTATATCCCACAAGCTTACTAAAGAACCTACATCAAAAACCTAAGGTGTTTAAAATAAGTGATTGTGTATGACAAGCACCCACATTTGTTTCATGTACTGGGCACCCTGCGTCCGCGAAACAAATGTAAAGTGAGGGTTATACCATAACAGCATTTTGCCACGAAAGAGAAACATTTGGGACAAAACTGACCCCCCCCCCCCCCTCCGGCAAAAGTAACCCCCTTTTTTCTCTCAGAGGATCGGAACTTACAACCAGCACGCTGCAGACCAGTTCCCCTACGAGAAGAGCCCCGTGCAATATCTACAGGATGAGTTCAATTTGGATTATCAGGATGCCAGGAAGAACCTCGGACGGTATGGTCTTGCTGGTAAGTCCCTCCCATTTTTTGGGTACTATAACTACACATTTTTGATCCCCTGTCGTTCCCATCTTAGAACGAGAGACAAGACAATGTGAAAGAAACATAGTTCTTTTCGCGCTTTTGATTTCTCCTATTTTTCAAAAGCTTACTAAAGAACTAACAACTTCCCCCCGTTTCAATCAATCCAATATCCCCATCTCATCCCTCCCTAACCCCCGATATTCTCCCTCACCAGGTCACGCACACACCATCAAAATCAAAGACCTCAGTGGTGGCCAGAAGGCCCGTGTAGTCTTTGCAGATCTGTCTCTGCGAGAACCGGATCTCCTAATTCTGGATGAACCTACAAACAACCTGGATCTAGAAAGTATCGATGCCCTAGCTGAATCTATTAATGAGTTTACTGGGGGTGTGGTCATTGTTTCTCATGACTCTAGGCTGATTACGGAGACCAACTGCTCCCTGTGGATTGTTGAGGATCAGTCGATTGAACAAATCGATGGTAAGTTTTTTGGAAATCATTGTCATTGTTTCTGCATTTTGTGGTTCTCCGTCATTATTTAGCTTGGTCCAAGACCACCACCACCACCACCAAGCCCCCCCCCCC
>AVPN01000077.1:26347-39720 GCA_000695325.1 Pleurobrachia bachei | reverse complement strand
CTCTCTCTCTCTCTCTCTCTCTCTCTCTCTCTCTTTCTCTCTCTCTCTCTCACACACATGCTATGCGTTCCAATAATACATGTTATGTGCGTTCCATTCATACATCGCTGCAGGCCAATTTTAAATTCCATCACCGTCATGCTGCCACCGCCTAGCAAACATTATTATGCAGTATCTTCTGCGCAGAGAGAACAGGGTTGAATGGCACCGCATCATTGATAGTCGTCATGCTACCACATGTCGAGGGAGGGGTGTTGTGCATCAAGTTATTGAATCATGCAGCCACCAACTAACAGAATTGTCTTCTAAAGTATTGAAGTGCATCACCAAGCTGATATACTGAACAAATCATTGAACCACAGTAGACTGAGCTTCAATTCTCTTCCTCTCTACAAAAGCCATCACTTTATTTGTCCGTGTAAAGGCCCGTTTCAGAAGGTAAACAACTAACACAACCAGCACTACCAGCACCGCAACCACGGCAAACCAGACCCAGGGAGAGGCCGGGTTGGAGTCATCTGAGGTAGATCCGGGAGTCCCAGGAGTTGAGTCTAGCAGTGGTCCAACCGGATCTGGTAGAGTTTCAACAGGATCTGACAGAGTTTCATCAGAATGGGAAGTATCATTGTTGGGCATGGTGACAAGTATAGGAATGGTACGTTGCTATGAAAACACGGCGTGAACAACAAGAAGAGTAACAGAAGAAGTGACACTTGATACAGCTGATTCGGACGCTATCTTTGTCAATCTGCTCCATCTTTCTCTCGTCTTTACTATCTATGTCTTTACTATCTATCACTCTCTTTCCCTCCGTCTCCAGTCTCCCTCTATCACTCTCTAACTCCCTCTCTCTCTTCGTTTCCAGTCTCCCTTTCATGGTTGAGTATGATGCAGTAAAAACAACGAACTATGGATGCGAAATAGAAATATAAAACAAAATAGACATACAGCTTGATATAGATAAAATCATCATGCTACTCAACTAAACCTATTTTTGTCTTTTTAAGATTTCAAATATGTGTCTAAGTAAAAGGATGGATTTGTTCTTTGAGATACATTGATACACATTTTTAGCATTTATGCTAATTTGATAGGTCTTATGCTAAAAATGAAGGGCTCTTTTCAACATGTCGATGCTGTTCGATATAAGCAGGTGGTGGATGTCCTCCAGGGAAGATGTTTTCATAAACCGGTGTATCATCAGTAACATCGTTACCATGGTTACTGTTACCATGGTTACCAGTAATGGCGTCATTTGTTGTTGCCATGGCAACATCATCAGGTATGACATATTGTTCCTGATAGTGGTCTGTAGCAGGAGGTGACTGGAATTCTGCACCAGTGGGATGTTCGTCGTTAGGTGAGTTTAGGGGCGTCTTAGGGTCATCATAATTAGAAAGGTCTGCAGTCTCCTCATTAGTAACTTCATGTTGCTTTACCACGTTCTCCTCACTGTAATTCTGTGCAGCCTCCTCAGACTTCTTATCCTCCACAGATCCATCACCTATCAACCCTTGTTCCTCTTCTACCAGCCCCTCTCCTGCATTCACCAGTTGTCCCTCTTCTTTCCCCATCATATGCCCCTCTTCTACCACATCTTCAGGTAGTGCGCTGGGTTTCTTCCGTTTGCAGTTCGAGCACACACAACAGCAAACTGAAATACAAGTTCCAATGAGACCCAGTAACCCGGCTACAACCAGAACAATCACGACCTCATTGGACATTCCCGTTCCTCTACTAGCCGAGCCCGCACTAGTGCCGGTGTTATTGTTGCTGTAGTTGTTGTTTTTGTTAATGTAGTTGTTGTTATTGTTGTTGTTGTAGTTGTTGTTGTATCGGACGGAGGAACTGCCATCACCACGGCGATCTGATCTGTATCTGCTGCTATGTGATCTACTGCTATGCGATCCACTGCTACTTGTTCTAGTAGTAGTGGAAGTGGTTGTCCTCCTGCGAGTCTAGCAGTGGTCCAACCGGATCTGGTAGAGTTTCAACAGGATCTGACAGAGTTTCATCAGAATGGGAAGTATCATTGTTGGGCATGGTGACAAGTATAGGAATGGTACGTTGCTATGAAAACACGGCGTGAACAACAAGAAGAGTAACAGAAGAAGTGACACTTGATACAGCTGATTCGGACGCTATCTTTGTCAATCTGCTCCATCTTTCTCTCGTCTTTACTATCTATCACTCTCTTTCCCTCCGTCTCCAGTCTCCCTCTATCACTCTCTAACTCCCTCTCTCTCTTCGTTTCCAGTCTCCCTTTCATGGTTGAGTATGATGCAGTAAAAACAACGAACTATGGATGCGAAATAGAAATATAAAACAAAATAGACATACAGCTTGATATAGATAAAATCATCATGCTACTCAACTAAACCTATTTTTGTCTTTTTAAGATTTCAAATATGTGTCTAAGTAAAAGGATGGATTTGTTCTTTGAGATACATTGATACACATTTTTAGCATTTATGCTAATTTGATAGGTCTTATGCTAAAAATGAAGGGCTCTTTTCAACATGTCGATGCTGTTCGATATAAGCAGGTGGTGGATGTCCTCCAGGGAAGATGTTTTCATAAACCGGTGTATCATCAGTAACATCGTTACCATGGTTACTGTTACCATGGTTACCAGTAATGGCGTCATTTGTTGTTGCCATGGCAACATCATCAGGTATGACATATTGTTCCTGATAGTGGTCTGTAGCAGGAGGTGACTGGAATTCTGCACCAGTGGGATGTTCGTCGTTAGGTGAGTTTAGGGGCGTCTTAGGGTCATCATAATTAGAAAGGTCTGCAGTCTCCTCATTAGTAACTTCATGTTGCTTTACCACGTTCTCCTCACTGTAATTCTGTGCAGCCTCCTCAGACTTCTTATCCTCCACAGATCCATCACCTATCAACCCTTGTTCCTCTTCTACCAGCCCCTCTCCTGCATTCACCAGTTGTCCCTCTTCTTTCCCCATCATATGCCCCTCTTCTACCACATCTTCAGGTAGTGCGCTGGGTTTCTTCCGTTTGCAGTTCGAGCACACACAACAGCAAACTGAAATACAAGTTCCAATGAGACCCAGTAACCCGGCTACAACCAGAACAATCACGACCTCATTGGACATTCCCGTTCCTCTACTAGCCGAGCCCGCACTAGTGCCGGTGTTATTGTTGCTGTAGTTGTTGTTTTTGTTAATGTAGTTGTTGTTATTGTTGTTGTTGTAGTTGTTGTTGTATCGGACGGAGGAACTGCCATCACCACGGCGATCTGATCTGTATCTGCTGCTATGTGATCTACTGCTATGCGATCCACTGCTACTTGTTCTAGTAGTAGTGGAAGTGGTTGTCCTCCTGCGTTGGGTGAAGCTCTCTGACTGGGTTAGTAGCAGTAGACATATCGAGAGGATCGTGAATATCCTCATTTCATACCTGGAGTGGAATGTTATAAACGGTTACCATGGTTACTATAGCTGAGTGACCATAAATATTAGCTAATTCTTTAGAGGAATTTTTCGAAGTTTCTATCAAACAAAAGGGAAGACCCAGACTGAAGAAAACAGTTTAAACTTGTGAAACAAGCGCAAGTAAATCACAACTAAACCCGTGGGAAAGTTGCGTGTGAAGTTGGAACGATGACAGCGTGAGAGAGGGCTGACAGCAGTAATAGAGAGATTGGTATTTTAACTAGGAGAGAGTTTGATTTACGACTGGAGGGAATGATACTTTAGCTAGGAAATAGCAGAATTTAGGACTGGAGGTGAACTAAAGGAGACTAGAAAATAGCAGGACTTACGACTGGTGATTTAATTTTAAGGCTGGAGAGATTGAGAGAGCTGGTAGCGGAAATTAATCACGACTAATCGAAATATAATCTGAGATATAATTTTGAAGTGACACCGATTTAAATCATATCTACGCTGGAGAATATCTCAAGACAATACCTCTCAGACTCAAGTATTAATCGGAGTTAGTACGTTCTGTCTGACATTCGCTGGCACTACTCCGTGCGTGCTCTCTCTCTCTCTCTCTCTCTCTCTCTGTCTCTCTCTCTCTCTCTCCATCTCTGGAAGTGGATGTGGGAAGGATGTTTGATAGTCTAATTGTGTGATCTGCTTGAGCAGCTAATTGCCAGAAATAGAGCCGATACACACGGACAAATCAAGAGAAAGATTACATGAGATGTCGGACATTACACGTGATGTTGGACAATGGACACACTGTTCAAGGGAGAGAATGATACGGGAACTAGATGAGAGATCTTGGCAAGGGATGGAGATCGCTGGTTGTGAGATAAAGAGTTGGTTGTGAGATAGAGAGCTGCAGCTGGTTCTATCGGGATACACCGTTGGTATATTATAAGTGATCTGGCTGTATTTGATCATTTCAATTAATTTAGTGTGCGACACAGGTTTCTCTTCTTGAAATGAGTAGTAAATTTAGTCAGATCACGAATAGATTGTGTGGATTGCACACTCTGTCAGAGTTGGATAGATTCACGAATAGATACATCAGTATTTTGGGGAGTAAAATAGTAATCAAGACTAAATAAAAACAAAATAATCTCACAGAATAACCAGCCAAAGAGTTCGTGGCGAGCTCAAAAATTCCATAATTACAAACACGTCTGATCTGATCTCTATTCTCTAAAGATGTCCATAATTACAGTGTTTAAAACACGTCTGCCTCTATTCACCACTAAACACCGGCAAGTCCATGGAGGAAGTACTGGGTCTGGGTGTCATTTCCCGGGGTGTCCGGGTTCCAGAAGTAGCACTGACCTTCGGTGTCAGAATAATCCCCTGGCTCGAGCTGCTGTTTCTCGGTGTCAGTATCCCACCTACCCAAGAAGGAGGCGGAGGATGTGGGGGTGGGGGTGGGTCTGGAGCGGGGGAAAGAGGGATACCCCACTTCAACAACAGCACATGAACTTCAACACGCAGTTTGGCAGTGTGATATCGAGCTCTAGCTAGGAAAAGTGCTCTCCTTGTCTTTCCACAGAAGAAACTGAGAGCCCCGGCAGTGGCGAAGAAGAGAAAGATGAATATGACCCAGTAGATTGATAGACCCCTGGATGTTGTCTCACCACTACCTTCATTACCGAGTGTTGGTAACCATAGCAACGATCCAACCAGTGTCCTGGTTACGAAGAGAGATGCGGAGTGACGAAGCATAGTTACACGTACAGGGGGAAGCACTACAAGGCATGTGTAGTAGCTATGTGGGAATATGTACAGATAGCGATACATGAGCCCGATGATCTTAGAAATAAAATCGTTGGAAGAGTAGCCATTATTTTATCGGTATCTTGAAAAATGTTACCTAAATCGGTCATTCTTAAAAAAACGAATGAACCAAATCTCTTCCACAAGTGTTTACATGAAGGTACAGACAACAGCTTTTCCTATGAAACTATCCATTGATGTCCCCAAAATAAGAAGGAGGGCCTGGGGCCTCCTCAAACATCTCAGAATAACTTGGAGGTGGGGCATCATTCAACGGTGACGTAATTACTGGTTGCTGAGGTAACGATGACGTAGTTGCTGCAGTTGCTGTGGTAACGATGACACCTCCCCTGGTTGCTGGGGTAACGATGACGTAGTTGATGGTTGCTGGGGTAACGATGACGTAATTGCTGGTTGCTGTGGTAACGGTGACGTAATCACTGGTTGCTGTGGTAACGGTGACGTAATTACTGGTTGCTGTGGTAACGGTGACGTAATACCTGGTTGCTGGGGTAACGATGACGTAATACCTGGTTGCTGTGATAACGGTGACGTTATTACTGGTTGCTGTGGTAACGATGACGTAATACCTGGTTGCTGTGGTAACGATGACGAAACCACTGTTTGCTGTGGTAACGATGACGTAATTACTGGTTGCTGTGGTAACGGTGACATAATTACTGGTCGCTGTGGTAACGGTTGCAGCATTACCGGTGCTGGAACAGTTTCATACTCTCCAGACGGTTCAATAACTGTTACAGTCGGCTGCATCGTTACTACGGTCCTACTAGGTGATGTTCTTGGAGCAGATGGTGATCTTAAGATTGCCTCACCATTATATACTGGGTTTTGATGCACCTCTCCTGCATCTCTATTATCAATTACCTCAAAGTGACACTGACATCCATCACAACACTTCAAACACATCCAAAACGTTAAACAGTCGGATTTAACGGCATCCTCGGGGGAAATACTGACCCCCGTCTCATCAGATGTTGGGTTTGGATGAACCTCTCCATCCCTCCTATCAATTACCTCACAATGGCATCCTTCACAACACTTCAAACACAGCCAATAGATTGGTACAATGTATCCAAAAATCGTCCAATATACTGGCAGATATCCGGCAATGGCTATTACAATTACCCCAATAATAGCTAGAAATGTGATCAAGGAAAATCCCCCTCCTTCCCCCTCATCTTCTGCGGTTACCGTGGTAATGAAAAGTAACAAAATCAGGAGGGATATGATTGTATGGTGCCGCATATCGTTTTGTTAGATAAAGTTGCGTTTTGTGTTGGTAAGGTTTGATTTGTCTGAAGCAGTTCCCTGGTCGTGTTGAGTACCCTTTACTCAACAAGACATATCGCAATACATTTTAGAATGCTAAAGAACAGCGTTTAAAGGTTTTTTAAAGAAAATTGGAGCGTGTTCAAGGTTTACGGGAGGTTTACTAAAGGAAAGTGAACGATATTGAAATGAAACAACAATAATATTGAAAATGAAATAAAACAACATAACAAAAAGAGCGGCCTGTTAACAACAGAATGGAGGCAATGTACACTTTAGACATATTGTGTGTGTCGAAAGACAGAGGAAAATAGAAACAAACAAAGACCACTCGTCACTCGTTCTAACTCAAAGGTGTCTAAACGCTGTGCTGTTGTTTTTGTTATAACAGGGATTAGACACCACGTAATCAGTGTTTTCATTCATTGATTTCCCCAAAGTAAGTAGGAGGAGCTGAATCCTGGAACAACTCTGAATAGCTTGGAGGCGGTGCATTATCCAACGATGACGTAATTACTGGTTGCTGTGGTAACGATGACGTGATTACCGGTTGCTGTGGTAACGATGACGTAATTACTGGTTGCTGTAGTAAGGATGACGTAATACCTGGTTGCTGTGGTAACGGTGACGTAATCACTGGTTGCTGGGGTAACGGTTGTAGCATTACTGGATGCAGATGATACTCTCCAGACGGTCCAATAACTGTTACAGTCGGCTGCATCGTTACGGTCCTGCTAGGCGAGGTTCTTGGAGCAGTTGGTGACCTCAAGATACCGTTTGGTTGTCTGTTGTTCTCACCTGTATCACCTGTCTGAACTATTCCTCCACCATCAGGTGCGCTGCTAAACCCAACACTGACCGCTTCACTATATGCTGGGTTTTGATGAACCTCTTCTGATGTTGCGTCTCTCCTATCAATTACCTCACACTGACATCCATCACCACACTTTTTACAACACTTCAAAAGCATCCAATACGAACCAATTCCTAGTGTAATAAACCCAATAAAAGCTAGAAATATGATGAAAGAAGAAACTCCCTCTTCTGAATCTTCTTCATGACCATCTGCGGTTACCGTGGTTACAAGCCATATCAAAACCAGGAGGGATAGTTTGGGGTCTGCTCCCATTTTGTCTGTAGTAGATCCTTGTTCATGTCAGTACATTTTAAAACGCTAAAAAAGCAGAATGGTTTACTAAAGAAAAGCAAAAAATAATGAAAGGAACAACAACAAAAACTAGAGCTACACCCCAGCTATACACAGTGCACTTTAGACATATTGTGTGTGAGAGACAGAGGAAAATAGAAACAAAAAAAAGACCACACAATCATTCTTAAAGGTGTGTAAACGCTGTAGTGTTGTTGTTTGTCCTAGACACCAAGTGATCAGTATCTGACTCTTGTGGCCACACCGACTAAACAGAGAGTACAAACAATGTCTGATATATATCATCTGCGGAATATAACATTGGCCATGTGCTTAGCACCCGTGTATTTTGCAATGTAGACATATTTGCAAACTTGGCTTACCGACAGCTGCAGATAACTGAAACAAGTTGGCCCCAGTCCAATGAGTGAACAGTTTTAAATCTCAATTCCAAACAGAAAAAAGTCAATATTTTAAAGAAAATGTAAAAGATATGCAACAACAATAAGAAACAGTTTTCAAGGTATTTGATCAGATAATTCACCCAATACTGCAATCAATTTGACAACGGCTATTCATTGATCTCATCGTGATAAGAAGGAGGAGGGGCCCCCTGGTCCTGAATCAACTCTGAATAGCTTGGAGGTGGGGCTTCACATGACGTAATTGGCTGGTTGCTGTGGTAACGATGACGTAATTACTGGTTGTGGAGCTGTCGGCTCGACTCCTACTGGCATTCCAGCGTCTGGGTTTGAACCCGGTGTAAACCCAAAACTTACATCTGCTTGCTCAGGATCCTGATCTGCCTGCTCAGGATCTGCTACTGCATCGCTGACGTTCTCAGTCCCACCACCGTCATTAACAGATGTCCGGTTTTGATAGACCTCGGCAGTTGCATTCCTAACTCTATAATCGACTGCAAAGTCCATTAAATCGATATTCTTGCATTGACATTCGGCTGGTCCGCGTCCACCGTAACAAAATATCCACCATAGGGTCACAGCTGCTGCAATGACCCCAAAAACGATTAAAAGTGTTTTGAAGTTAAATCCCCCTCCTCCGTTGTCATCATTATCTGCGATTACTGCGACAACGAGCCATAACGAAATCAGAATTAGGGATAGATGATGCTGCATGTTATCGTTAGAACATTCCTTTTGGGTTTACTAGGCTAAAGTATTGATAATTTCCTGTGATTGGTTGTCTGGATCTTCGTTCATCTCAGTACATGTTAGAACGCTAAAAAAGCAGAATACTAACGGATAATACTAAAGAAAAGCGAACAAATATTGAAGTGAAACTACAACAAGCAACAATTGAGCTGCAGCGGCAATAACAACAAGATGCAGGCAATGTACACACTACATCTAGTGTGTATATCAGACAGAGAAAATGAGAGACAAAGTGAGTTTTGCGTGCTATTATACACGCTACACATTCTAAAAGGTATCTAAACGCTACGGATAATTTTGAACTGCGCTACATCAATAGCATAGACTGTATAAACACTGTTTATTAAACAGTGTATAAACACAGTGTACATTCATTTGTATAGGTGCTACATGGCAACGAAATGAACAGAACAAAACTCAGATCTGCAGCACATTAGTATTCTTACGTAATTACCCCCTCTCCACTCTCTCACACTCTCTATCTTTCTCTCTATCTCTCTATCTCTCTATCCCTCCAACCGAAATTTACCGAAATTTACCGACCTGCTGCAGTGAATAATGTTAACTGAAATAAGTTGGCCCCAGTTCGATGCAATGAGTGAACAGTTTTAAAATATCAACCAAACAGTCCAATCTCAATGTTTTTTTAAGAAAATGTTAAAGATAAAACGTTTTAAAGGTAACACGTAATAATCACTGCAATCACCAGCAGAAACCGACCGAAACAAGTAATCAACCAATCAGGACTTGTTATTTAGGTCACGTGACTGGTTATCAGGCATTATTGCTCAAAGGCATTATCGTATGCTACCAGTATTTCCTGATTCGGTCGGTTCCTAATCACCAGCAAACTATCCATATTTCTCAACTGTATATCAGGTCTGCGAAGCCATCACCATTACCCAATGTGTGTAAAAGTGTTTTGTATCCCCATTCATTTGTCGAACTAGAGTGTTTTTCGGAGATTTGATCTTGATAAATCCAATTCCGGTCCTTCTGGGTTGTAATCGAGATTCAGAGGGGGCGCTCTTGCCATCACATTTTCATAGCTTGGAGGCGGGGCCTGATCTCCTTCACCTGACACCTCACCTGGTTGCTGTGGTAACTGTGGTTGCTGGGGTAACGAGTGAGTCATTGGTAACACTATTTTTGGTGCTGTAGGCTCCACCACATCTGAATTCTCTGGTTGGACAACCTCAACTTGAACACCCTGCATTCTAGGCATTCTAAAGCTCCTCCGGTGATCTCCATTTATCCATGAGTCTAAGCATTTATACACTCCAGCCAACACTAAAAATGCCACCACCATAAGAAATATGTATAAAACGTCCATTTTGTAATGGTTTGGATCTGTAGAAGAAGAAGACACTTGATTTTCTGGAGCAGGTTATCGTTCGAGGGACGCTAAAAATGTAGCATGTTAAAAAACGGGCTAGAATTAACATAAAACAAAAAGCAGAAAAAAATTCGAATCTGAGTTTGCAAAATCGAGAAATAGGGGGGGGGTAGGCGACCAACATCGGCCTGAATATGTATAAAGGAAATCACACGTGTCATGGTTAGCATCTCACTGTCATTGCCTTGATTTGATATGGGCCGTGAACCCCTTTCACTATCATCATGTGAATCGTCCTCGGATCAAAACTGGGTTCGGTGGTGTTTTGTATGCTCTCTCTATTTTATTTGTCGAGTTACATTGTTTTCCTAAGATTTGATCTTGATAAGTCCATTTCCGGTCCTTGTGGGTTGTATTCGATATTCAGAGGGGGAGGTCGTACCATCACGGCTTCATGGGTTGGAGGTGGGGCCCCTCCTTCACCTGGTTGCTGTGGTAACGAGTGTGTCATTGGTAACACTGGTTTTGGTTCGTTAGTAGGTTCCACCACCCTAGCATCTGTACTGTTGTCAGCCGCTGGTTGGACAGCCTCAACTTGAGCCCCCTGACTAAAGCTGTCTCCACTTCCGTTGATCAATAATGATAAGCAATAATAGATTCCACTCAACACCGCAAGTACCACTACAAAGAAGTAGATATATGAAGCGATGAAACCAACGTTACTTGCATCAACCACACCGATGAAAGATGCAGAAATCAGGAGGGTTAGATGATGTTTCATTTTGTGATGGTTTGGATCTGTAGCAGAAGACACTTGATTTTCTGGAGCAGGTTATCGTTCGAGAGACGCTAAAAATGTAGCATGTTAAAGAAGAGAAATCACAATGATTGGCAGCTCACGGTCATTGACATGATTTGATATACCCCCTTTCACTGTCATGTGAATTATCCTCGGATCAAAACTGGGTCTGGCAGTTAACAAACAAAGCTGTAAGAGAGAGACGGAGTAGAGATTATATAGAAAAGGGACTCGTTTAATGGGGCCTGGTAGTGTAAGTTACAAATAAAGCTGTAAAAGAGAGACAGAATAGAGACAGAGAAATGAGGTCTGGTGATTGCTGATCTACAACCAAAGCTATAAAACGTTCAATACTGGGAAGTTACAAGCATGAACGGACCATGCTTACTTTAAAACGAGAAGGAAGGAAGAAATCAGAAACCGACCGAAACAAGTAAACAACCAAGCAGAACTCTTTATTTAGGTCACGTGACTGGTTATCAGCCAATCAGGGACCAGTATTAGAAGGAAGAAATGTGTTGATACTTGATCGTGTGTGTAGAAGAGACACTGACAGAGAAAGAGTTGAACAAATCACGCACAGAAATAGTGATATTCCTTGCCAAGTTAGGCTTCAAAACAAATTCCATCCTCTCCCGTATGTCACGCACAGAGATACTGATATTCCTTTCCCCCTCCGGTCTCCCCGTACAACAGAGAGAGAGAGAGAGAGAGAGAAAAAGATGTGAACGGTCCCACAAATCACGCAGGGAGATATAGCTCGGAGATAGCTCGGAGATAGCTATGGGAACAAAGAGCACGTTCCCAGCACGTTTTGCTTCCTATACAAACTAATTTAATTTCAGGAAGGAATTCCTGTGTTGTTGTTTTAACGGGTATATCAAGTAATTCCAATGGGCCAGGGGGAGGTGGGCATTTCAAATATAAGGCTAAACACGCCCTAAAACCTCAAGTTCATCTAACTTATTCGATACCCCCGCGTACTACATTTAACTTACTCAAGATGTCTTAGTATCTCGTTGAGAACATGTGTTCCATGCTGCCAGACCATTGACCAACGCATTGACCAACGCTCCAAATAAATAAAACTTTGTTTTTTGTAAGAAAATTTAAAAGAAAGGGTAAACAAAGGTCCATTAAAAAGTCGCTCTTATCTTATATCGCTAGTCACATTTTGGCTTTTGCATGCTAGAATTCGTTTTCCGTTTTATATCGGACATGATTTCGTCCCTTTTTCTAATCACCAACCCGGTCACCATGGCCACTACTGCCTTCAACAGGAGGCGCACCATGCGATGTGGGGGGAGGGTAGTAGACAGCAGTGTTTCCTGAGGGTGGAGGATAGTTGGTACGCACAGCCCCTGGGGGAGGATAATCGGTACCCATAGCCCCTGGTGAAGGATAGTCGGTACCCATAGCCCCTGAGTGGGGAGGATAGCCAGCCCCTGAGGGGGGAGGATAGCCTGCCCCTGGGGGTGGGTAAAATGCCTCCCCGCCTGGGTAAGCAGGTGGAGGAGCCGGGTATACAGCATCATATGCAGGTGCAGGTTCAGGAACTTTCCTCTCATTATCACCATCATCACTGGATAATGAACTATCATGTGCAATTTCATTCTGTCTCATTACAGGAACGGGTGGAGATTCCTCATCCTTCTTACAACATGAACAATATTTGTAGCAAATGAACACGATCAACGCACCACCAAGGCATGCTATGAGGATCTTAGCCCAGAGGGGTAGATTCACACCACTCCCTCCCGTGTTCCTCCTAATTGTAGATCTACTTCGAGATGTCCGAGACCGGAACGATGATCTTCTCCTGCTGGATGATGTTCTGCTCCGGGATGATCTTCCTCGAGATAACCTTATATCATTGTTGTAGTTGTCTTCTTCTGGATCAGCTGCAGGATTTCCTGATACTTCGTAGCATAACAAAAGGAGTAGGAGGGATAGGAGGAGAGTGCGTTTCATTTGTAATGGTCCTGAGAGGAGGATGTGTAAGGAGAAATTTTCGAAAACCCTTCGAAAACCTGTTAACAATTTCAAAAATAAATCACTCTAATTTGGTTTGGGGAACTATGCAGTTTTCGGTAACCAAGGAAACGTAATATAACTACAACTGGAGCAGACTGTAGAAAGAAGCATCAAAATTGTGAAACATGACACCCTTAAACAAAACTACGAAACTGGATATCGTTTGCCTACCGTGTCAGGAACTTGCACATGTGTGAAGTGTCAAATGACAGATTATAGGTGCCATATAAATTCGGTCACGTATGTGATTGTAGATTACGCACGCGGCAGCATGGTTCATCAGGAGTCTCCCAGCTAGAATCTGGGATCAGTTTCCAACCTGGTGTCAGTTTCAAATTTTTAACTGGATCGTAATGATGAACAAAACTTCTTCAGAAAATAA